>VZRV01004608.1:0-80950 GCA_013398115.1 Falcunculus frontatus
CAGAGCTCTTTTCTGCTGAGGCAGAGACACCTTTTCACTGGACAAGGTGATGTATTGCAGGGATTGGATGAGGGAGATCTTCTTGGGAGGACCAGGCTAAGATGAGCGCCCTGAGTGTGATATAACCCCCACAGTTAGAAAGGAATCTTCCTTCTGTGTGGCTGAAAGGACACTTTTGCAAACCTAGGAATGGGGCAATTTCCTAGAACCCTCCCACTAAAGACATAAAGCCCCCCTTCTTGGGTCAGGAACCACTTAGAATGCTGTAATGAGAAGAACTTAACTCTTTAGCTACTGAACAACACTTTGCCCATATTAATGTTCTGTATTAAATCAGAAGACATCTGTTGACATTTGGATGCACAAAGGATTAGATGTGATCAGAGAAAAATGCAGCATTCATGAACCAGGAGGGCATTGCTCTGTAGAGTCAAGGTTAGCACAGTCAGCTCCACAGTTGATTCACATGTCCTTCACAAAATCACAGACTGTGTTGGGTTGGAAGGGACCTTAAAGATCATGTTGTTCCAACCCCCTTCCCTGGGCAGGAACACCTCTCACTAGACGAAATTGGTCATAGTTCCATCCAAGTGGCCTTGAACATTTCTGGGGATGGGGAAAATATTTGACAGAAATCTCTCTGGAATAGACTCTGAAATGCACTTATGAGGGCTAAGTACAAATCTTATCTTTTCTGCTGCCTGCAGCAGTTTCAAGGTTTCAATAATGTAATTAAAAGATAAAGGCAGGCATTAATGACTCAGCATTACATTTTTGTCCACAGTGTAAGTGGCACCTGTTTCGGAGAAGATTTTGGCATTCTGCTGTGAAGGACAAACTAGATCATATCCTAGCAGGTGTGGCTTTGCATTTGTTAGCAGGATTGATAATTCCCTATTCTATAAGATGCCTTGTTGCTTTAATTTCCATTAGAAGAGAAATATTGTGTACCTCGTACAAAGTGGTAGTAGAATGAGGCAAATGAGGTAAGGAAAGTGAGAGTTAGATCCACGTTGATGTGTTGTACATAGCAGAGGTATAACAGAAATACTGATAAAGGTCTGTTAAAATGAAGAATTGATTCTGTTCACCCTAATGAAGGAGAATGGCTGAGGGGAAAAAAAAGTTTAAATAGAGAACAGGACTCTTAAAAAATGGCTGATTTTGAGTCCATGCTGTCATGGAATGATGGAATATCTCAAATTGGAGTGGAGCCATAAGGATCATAACCTTTCTGCTTTTTTTTTTTTTTTTTTTTTTTTGGTTGTTCTAGAAACAAATTCTTTTGCAAACCCCNTTGTGTGTGTGCTCAGAACGAATTTCATTGCCAGACCAGCTGTGATCATAGTATCTCCTAGAGAATTTCACTGTGCAGTGTAAGGAGGAATTTTGCTTTGTAGTTTCTGAGAGCCTAGGTATAGCACGTCTAGCACCCACGTTCATGTGGTGGGACATAAATGCACATGTAATGTCTCTTCCCAGTTCCAGTCTGTAAATTTCTCTGGGGTTGTTCCAAGATCAAAACCTAGAGCAGGAGAAAAGCCAGGAGACTAAGATCAGGATCTAAAGAGGACAAACATGAATCAAAGCAGGAAAAATTAGGAGAAAATAATACAAAGCAAAGTGGTAAGAAATCCTCCTGTTTAAATGAAAGATGTTGGAGTGACAAGTTTTGCATTGGGATAGCTTCATGTAGCAAAACACACTGTGGTCCTGAGGGTGAGACCAGAGAGCAGCAGCAGGGGTGGTTTCCCTGCTGGGCTTTGGTTGGGGCTGCAGCATTCACCCCACTGAGATGGGGCCAAGATGGCCACCAACCACTATGCTCATGAGATCCTCTCTGTTGACAAGCAGCAGATCAAGGAAGGACGGCTCCCACAGGACCTGTTGCATAAAGTTGTCATCCATGTTTTTTAGGAGTCTTTTGACCTGGGTTGCACCATCTATGTGATGCTCCCAGTTAATTTCTGGCAAATTCAAGTCCCCCATAAGGATAAGGGCAGTTGACTTGGATGTGTCCTTTAGTTACTCAAAGAATATTTCATTGGCATCATCATCCTGTCTATAGGTCTACAGTAGACGCCCACGGTGACATCCACATTATTTGTTTGGCCCTTGATTCTCAGCCAGAGGCTCTTAACTGTGCCATTGCCATCTGAGAGCTCCATGCATTCCAACCCTTCTATTACATACAGTGCCACCCCCTGCCTCTTCTGCCCCGCCTTTCCCTCCCGAAGAGCCTATAACCATTCAACTCCAGTCACAGGACTCGTCCCACCAGGTTTCACTGATGCCAACGATATCGAGTCTCTGGGACTGGGCAAAAGCTTCCGGGTGATCATTGTCGTTCCTCAAGCTGCATTCCTTGGTATAGAAACATTTCTATGTGTGGTACTTTGTAGCCAACACTTGTGAAGCAGATTGAGGGATCCCATTAGTGCTCCTTTCCTCAAGTTTTGGCCCATGATCCCACTGTTCCTCACTGGACAGCCTGGTATTTTCCCTTTCCCCTTTCCAGACTAAAGCTCTATCAAAGAGCCCTGCTAGCTCCTGTGCTAGAACTCCTTTTCCCTTCTGAGAAAGGCTCATCCCGTCAGGTGTCAGTAGACCAGGTGTTGAATAGATCATCCCCCATTCAAAAACCCCAATTTTTTTTGCTTCCACCAGCCTTGGGGCCATGCATTGACCTGATGGGTCTGCCTATTCCTCCCAATATAATTCCTTGCTACTGACAGGATCAAGGAAGCCACTATCTCTGCTCCTGATCTGTCAACCAATCATCGCAAGGCCCTGGAGTCTCTGTTGATTGAATGCACTGTGTGGGACGAGTGTGACGGAAAACGTTTATTAGTAAAAGCATTTTCTTGGGAGAGACATCCTTTCGGGTCTTGTCCAGGCACAGGAGGACCAGCAGTGACACCAGCACAGGCGAGTTCCTCATTCTCATCCCCTTGTGCCCCACAAGGAGGTGCTGGTTGAGAAGGGCCTGGGCCAGGAGAGCATCTGCTGCACCGGTCCCTCCGCTCAGCTTCCCATGGCTGCGTCCTTCAGAAGAGCAGGACAGTGCGGATACTGAAAAGTGGAAGGGAGGGGAGGGTTTGCTGCAGCTCAGGAGCAGGCAGTGGGGCAAGCAGGTGTGCCTGGGGCCCGGCCACGTTCTTTGTCATCCAGCCTCTTCCTAACTGATCTGCGTGAGACGTGCAGCAGCGGGGCAGCCTTCAAGTCCCTGCTGAGGGAACCCCTCAGGGGATAAGGCCACAGGATCTGTGCCGAGCTGAACCGTGAGCAGGAGGGTTCCCTGTGCTGAACATGGGCTCTTCCCTCTGGACTGTGGCAGATCTTCCCAGCACTCCGCTCTGGGCCCTGCTTCCTCAAAGGGCTCAGGTGCTCTTTGGGAAGCCAGTGCTGCATGCTCTGCCTGTTTGAATTTTAGGAGGAGGTGTTTAGGTTTGCTGAACCTCGCTCCTGCTGGTCAGGGTCTCACCTTTTGCCTGCACGTAACAACTCAAATCCCTCGTTCACTTTAGCGAATGGCAGCGTGTGTGTGATCAGCAAGTCTGAATTGAATTTCTTCTCCAAATAGCTGGAAACTAATTTGGGGAGGCATTCTCTCATCTTCCAACCTAGAAACAGGAAAAAGCAGACACGGTGAATAGTGGGAGAAAGGCTATTTTGGTAAGGTAGTGTTACAGTGAGGGTCAGGACTGAGTGACCAGTCCTGGTGCCAGTCCCTTGGGAGAGATTTGCTGCTCTTTAGGATGAGTGGGTTACTGTGGGGAACAAGTAGAGGTTTATTTGCATGTGTAATGCTAATGTTCAGTATGGTGGAAATGCAGTGCTCCTCTTTAGCTGTCTTTTGCTTGAAAACCCTCTTTAGTATGATTTGTCAACTACCATGAAAGGAAAAGCTGAAATATTCAAAATGTTTTTCTTAAGTGTCATACCTCCCATCACAGTCCCCTTCCATGTGCGTCCAGTCAGGAGAAGCAGGGGATCAATGGAAATCTCTGAACCAGAATTCAATAGCCCAACCATCACACAGACACCAGTGCTCATATTGCAGGAAGCCAAGGCAGCAATCTGATGGGACAGGCAGGTGAATTAGAGAAAGCCCTGATGAGCTGGTCGGGAAAGTGCTCTTTCTGTGCACTCTTCTGCCCCTCCCTGGTAATCTGAAAACACATCCCCCCTTGTGGAGCAGACCGGGAGAGCTTGGGGCCTCTTTTAAGATTTGTACACTGTTTTATCCCCAAGCCAGCAGACTGCCTTTCTGCATCCAGCAGTGCAGGCAGCAGGCGAGGAACTTCCCGTGGGGGTGAATATTGCCCTGAGTGGAGCCTGTGATGATCTGGGAGGGAGAACAGGTGCTGAAGTGTCACTTACCATGGTGTCCACACGCCCGATGGCCTCGAAGGAGTAGTCCACGCCCTGCNGTGGTGTCCACACGCCCGATGACCTCAAAGGAATAGTCCACGCCCTGCCCGGTCATCTCAGTGAGCACCTCCTGGATGGGCTTCTTGAAGTCTTGAGGGTTGATGCAGTCGGTGGCTCCCAGCTCCTTGGCCTTGGCAAACTTGTCCTTGTTGATGTCCACAGCAAAGATGCGGGAAGCTCCAGCCGCCTTGCAGCCCATGACAACAGAGAGGCCAACTCCTCCGAGGCCAAAGACGGCACAGGTGGAGCCCGGTTTTACCTGCACAGCATGGGGCCCTGTGAGTCTCCAGTGGGAAGAGGAGGAGCAAGAGGAGCAAGAGGAGGAGGAGGAGGTTTCTTTTGCACAGGATTGATGAGGTTGTGAGGGTGGCCGTGGGGTGCTAAACACGCTGGAATACCAACCTTGGCTACGTTGATGGCGGCCCCATAGCCTGTGGGAAACCCACAGCCAAACAAGCAGACTTTGTCCAGAGGTGCTGCAGCATCTATCTTGGCAACGGCGTACTCTGGGACCACGGTGTATTCTGCAAAGGTGCTGATCCAGAGGAAGTGGTGGATCTGCTTCCCTTTGCAAGTGAAGCGGCTGGTCTTGTCCGGCAGCAGGTTTTGTGGTTCATACATACTGTGGGGAGATGCAAGTATTCATATTTCTTTGTGGAAAGCACTCATAGGGGTTTCAGATTTGTCATAAAGTCAGTCCCATGTAGGTGTCGGAAAAGGCGAAGCAAACTCACTGGGACTTCTGGCAGAAGTTGGATTCGGGATTCAGGCAGTAGCTGCATTCCCCACACTGAGGGAGGCAAAGTGGGATGACTTTGTCACCTGGAAGAAAACAACATCCTGGGTTAGGTGGCCCTAAGGGTGCTGTCTGTGTGAGAGCTGATTCCTGGGCATGTGTTTGTGTGTGTGTCGGTTACCTGGTTTCACAGAGGTCACTCCTTCTCCAACGCTTTCCACAATTCCAGCTCCTTCGTGGCCTGGGATAACTGGGAATTCTGCATTGGGAAAGAAGCCTTGCAGAAGGCATTCATCTGTGTGACAGATGCCTGTGGCCACAATCTGTTTGGAGAGGAAAAAGTAGATATCCTGGCCTCTGTCATGCTCAGTTTGTGGAAGCAAGTTTCACAGGGCTGTTACGATGCCCCCTCAGTCAGTGCCAGCACTCCATGGCAGCACACTGAGCCCAGGCTGGGCTTTCCCCTTCTGCTCCCGCTGAATGCTCCATGTGGCTTTCCTCTGCATGGAGCTGGAGGTGGGACTGGAAGGGAGGCCACAGTGTGGGTATAAGGGCCGTGTCCGGCAGGGCAAGGGCTGGAGACAGGAATTCCTATGTGACAGCTTAGGCGAGGACTAGTGTGAAAGGGAGGCCCTGGCAGATGGTGCATTTGAGCCAAGGCAGCCCTGGATAATTAAAGCCTCTTGGAGGCCACAGATCCCTGAGTTATACTGAAGAACAAGTATACTATAGCCACAAGAAGAGCAATTCCCACAAGGAGAAAAAAGTTCCTGAAATGTATTTTTACCTTGATCCGGACTTCCCCTGCCTTTGGGGGTGCAACTTCCACCTCCTCAACAGAGAGTGGTTTGCCTGGGGCCCAGGCAACAGCAGCTCTGCACCGGATAACCTGGAAGCAGTCAAGAGGATTACATTGCATGGGAACGTTTGCCTTTAGCACATGGCTGGGGGAGGTCATCCTGCAATCACCTGAACCCGAGGTGTTCGAACTTGGTGATCCTCAGCTGCGCCTGAAACCGAGTGATGTTCAATAAACACTGGCCCTAGTTTAAGGTCTGAGGAAACCCCATTTGTGGCTTGTCACCCAAAGAGCATCAGGTATAGCCTTGGAAAATGGCTGGGTTGTGATAGCTTTGGTGAATTTTTCATAACATCGCCATATGTTGCTGGCCAGATTGTGCTCTCCTCGGGACTGCAGACCCTACCTACTGGAAATGTCTATGGAGAGCTTTGACGTCAGCCTTGTGAGACACCGGGCTGAAGGTGAGTGAGAGGGGTTATGGGAATTGTCCCCATGTGATTGGCAGCTCGATAATTCTTTTCCCTTAGCAAGGTTTGAGTTGAATGTGACATCACTCAAACCCTTCCCTGATCAACCCAAAGCTGTTTGGCATCAGCAAAATGGAGCTTGCAGCTTGAAAAGGGTCTTGCCATGGACAGGGTCGAGTTCAGGAGATGAGTGGCTGAAGAGGGCACCACTGACGAGCCACGTTTGCTGCCAGAGCAGGAGCACAGAGTGGGATTGAGCAGGAGGGTGTTTTTCAGAGCGACACAATTCCATATTTTGTCTCCTGAGCAGCTGGGCAGGACAGAGGGGGAATGCACTGCCTAATGCCGGTATGGACACGTGCAGTTGCCCGAAAGCGAAAGCTGGTGGAATTCACAGGGGTTTGGAAGAGCTGGGGGAGTAAGGTCGGAGGAAAGAGGGCATGCAGAGTGTTGTGCAGGCTGAGCCTTTTGCAGAGGATTTCGCCAAGAGCAGGGCAGCCGAGAGGGAAAGGAAGATGGGAAATGCGTTGTCCTTACTTTTCCCGCAGTGGCCATGTGGTCTCAGCAGAGCTGTGTCCGTCACTGTGTCAGGCTGGAGGGAAGCTGCCGCCGCCCCGTGTTGCAGAATCCCCCAGGTGTGGAGCGGGAGCAGTCCCGGCGTGGCACCGTGGCTGGAGAGCGCTGGCTAATGTGTGTCGGATGCTGAGGAGCTCAGGGAGTGCTGAGGGGAGGAGCTGGATAGCGGCAGGGAGATGGATGGGGGCAGAAGTCCTCCAGGGAGGCTTTTATCAGTGACCCTGCCCTTGGGCCATTCCCCGCCCTCCCTGCCTGGAAGGCACAGAGAGCTCAGAAAGATTGGTTTATTTCTTCCAGTTTCTTCTGGCAGGTGTGGGAGGAGGAGATTTGTGGCACTACTGGGGCTTCCTCGGAGTCCCCTTTTTTGCCAAGTTGAAGCGTTTGACCTGGTGGCCGTTCACACCAAATATTTGCAAAAAGGTTAAAATTTTAAAAAAACCCCAAAAACAAAAAAACAACCCAACAAAAAAACCACCCAAACCAAAAAAGCGGTGAAAACGTGGTGTGGTGGACAAAGACACATCGCCTTCTGAGTTGAAGCTTTACTGTCTGTGGTATTGCCGCTATTTTCAGCAGAGCAGCAAGGGCAGAATGTGTCAGAAGGGGTTTTTTTTTTCCAAGGACACATCTGCTTCACTCCTGTGTAACCAGATTTGTAAGTGGGTTCACTCCCACCAGGCTTTTCATGTTCCCCCAGAGCTCTTTTCTGCTGAGGCACTGGACATGGTGATGTATAGGGGAGACAGGATGAGTAAGAGCTTGTTGGAGGATCAGGCTGAGATGAGCACTGTGTGTTTGAGAACTTCTTCTGCGTTTGGGAAGATGCCCCATGTTTTGTGTTCAGGGGACTGCCCACCGAGGTTTGTGTTGGTGCTCACTACCAAGTGTCCCAGCCCTGTTCCATAGGCTGAGGGGAAAGTTCGGTAGCAGCTGCAGGACTCGGAGTTGGCAGGCTGAGCCCCCAGCTCTCAAACTCCCTGAACCCGTCTCCATCTCCAGGGATGCAGCCCAGCTGCACAACCCTGCCCCAGCAGCTGTCTGAGCTCTTGCACAGAGCATGGCAGCCCTGTGGTGTGACTGTGGTCCCAGCCCCATTGAAGTGCTGCTTGGCATGCAGTTCCCCAGCCCTGCTCAACCCAACCTCTGGGTGATGACATGCTCCTGTCTTGGAGGTGAGCAGCTGGCTCTAGAGCAGACATGCACTTGTGGATCATTTTAATCTGTATTTCAGGTAAACAGGCATGTTTAGCAGTTTTTCCCAAGAAATTTCTACTTTTTCATACGTTTCTTTGCACACCTCTGGTAGCCTCAATCAGACCATGAGTGATGATGATGTATAATTTCCCAGGAATAAGGAGTTCTAGAATGAAGTTTTAAAGATTTTCAATATTCAGCCTGTTCTACCTGCGGCATTATAAAAAGAAAGAAATCTATCATGACTTCTAGCATGGTTTATGTATCTTGTAAGAGAAAAAATCCTTTACTTGTCCAGAGCAATTTTTTTCACTTCTCCAAAGATGTGACAACCCCTGAACAAAACATGGGCTTGTTGTCTCCCAGGTATCTGTGTAGCACAGTTGTTTTTATTACTGGGATCTGTGCTGTCCATCTGATAACCTGGCAGCATTGGAGGGGATTAAGCTGTGTGGGAATGATAATTTGGGTGTGATGCACTGTCAGGGAGCGTGATTTTACAAGCATGTAAAAATAGAGCTGCACACTGGAGCATGTGCCATTTCCTGGGGGAGTGTCTGGGTGGGTGGGATGTGGTGGGAGAGCAGAAACATGGGAATGTTCAGTTGTATGCAAAGCCAAGTGATGTTCAGTTAAACACTGGCATAGTTTGAGGTCTGAGGAAACACCATTTGTGCTTTGTCTGGTAGTTAGTTTGTTTCTTGGGAATTTACTGGGGTTTTCATGTCTTTTTGTGGATTTTTCACAGTTTCATCATGTGCTAGTGGACAGCTGGTGCTCTGATGAGGAATGTGGTCTCTACTCTCTCCCAGGAAAGCTGCTAAATGGAGGCTTACACAGAGGCGTGCATGTTGCCCTGAACCCACCCGGAGTACCTCAGAGCCAGAGAATCATTAGGAAGGTCTGTCAGAAACCTTCTGTCCATGCATTACAATCACACAAACTAATTCATCTTCAGCTGAGTGTTGATGAGGTTCTGCAGGGCAAAATGCTCTGAGAAAGTAGGAACTTCTTCTTGTTTCCCAGTCAGAACACACTTCATTCCTCCATGTGAAGACAGATCTAGATGGCTGCCTTATAAAATGTCCCTAATAAGAATGATTTCATGGGTTTATTATTTTGGACCCCAGCAACTATCCTAATAAAGATACTAACAGCAGGTGTTTACTATGCTTGGCAGATCACAACCACAAAAATGGGCTTTGCATCATCCTGAAGAGGATAGAAGTGAGGTTTGTTGTACTTTAGCTCTATTTTTCCCCCTTTTACGCTGACGACTGAAGTTCAGCTGTCAATTATTGTGTAAATTTAGTTTATACACATGTTTAAGGATATTTTTCTGTTAATCTGTAATCTCTTGATCCTCAAATCATTAAACTAGCTGGGCCACTCAGACTCTTTCTGCTGACACAAACAGGTAAGTCATCAGTAGCACATAGTCCCCTTGTTTCACAGGCTCTTCTACCCAGCTGCCATGTGTGTGAGTGCCTGTGAGCTCTTATTAGTCCATGCTGAAGATGTGTCAATATTGACCATATTTCCCAAGATAGAAATAGCCTCTGTTCCTGTTTCCACATTGCAAATTCAGAAAACAGTAAGATGCTTTCTGTTTGAGTTGTTGCAAACCATTACGAGTAAACTGTTTCTTCCCATTTATTCTGTATTCATACTTAAGAAATTAAGAAGCCTCCCCTTTGTATAATGGAAACAAAAACCAATACTTGATGCACATTTATATTTCTCCACATTGCTTCCCAAACATCAGAGACGCTCGTATAAATTGGCCAAAGGTCTAAAACCATACTGATCGACAACTAAAATAACCCCCAAAAAGAAGCATAAAGGTAAAAAAAACCCAAACCACCAAATACAAACTACAACACAGAACAACAACACATCAGTTTTATATTAAATGTTTGAGAGTGTTAATCTGGTAAAATACTGAGTGATGAGACATTCTCCAGAACTTAAGTCTATGATTTGCTTAAATATCATTTACTGAAATTATTAATTCAAACACATGGTCACCATAAATTTTAATTTCTGCTGTATCATTCCTTGCCTATTAGGCACTGGAATGATACAGTCATTCAGGATGGATACACTGTTCTAACCTAGAGTTTTACTGGGCTGAACTGCGTGTACAAACTTCTTAAGCTTGCAGTGTTATGGAAGCCCAAAGAAACAGTTTCCTTCATTTTATTTTATTAAAAGATTGCATATTATAAGTAATTTTTAAAAATCCAAACTTTTTATAACACCTGTGACAGCAGCAAGTCCTGTAATTCATAACTGGCTATTTAAAAAATTGCAGCACAATATGAAGGATTTAAAGCAAGAATGAGGAGACAGAGGTAGAAGGAAAAAGATTGTTTCATGTATGAATGCTGTGTTTAAAATGTGGGGTTTGAGCTTGATCCTTTTATTCAAGGGTAGTGGTAGATCTTTCAGGAAAGTCTTGGTATGCATTTCATATAAGTTGTATTGGAGGATGGTGAAGTTCCTACTGATGGTGAGCCATCTGCTGCTTAACATCTGGGAATCCTAAAACACCAGGACACTGCGGATACTGCAATATAAAATGACAGGTTAGTGACTAGAAAATCCCCATGGCTAACACCAGCAGAACGTTGCTGTTTTCTCTGATAATCTGGGCTATTGCTGTCAACCAGGGTACTCCTTCCTTGCCTGCCCCCCACCCCAGCTTGCAGCAAAATGACGGAGCAGGTGTGCAAACTTTGCTGCAGATGTAGAGAACAAAATACACAGAAGACTGCAAAGCCTTCACTGATGAAGCCCAGGGTTCCTGGTAGTTAATTACCAGCTACAGCCTGAGAAGTTCCTCAGGGAGGGGCTTAGACATGTCTTTCCAATTACAGGGTAACTGGTACAGCTTATTCTGCACTGAAACACTGAAGTATTATACTCCATAAAAATGATCAGCTGCAACGTGCCTCCATCTTCAGGCTGACTGTCAGTAACCTAGCAAAGCTGATGGCATCTCTGTCCTCACCACTTTCCCATTTTTGTATTAAGAATTAAAACTAACATTTATAGTCTATGTAAAATAAGGACAGTCAAAAAATTGTGTGCTGTGTCGTTAGAACCTGAGAACAAACCTCAGGGCCTGAAATTCTACTGTTACTTGCTTTTATATTCAGAGCAAGTAACAGCTAAAATAACTGCTAGCAAATGACAATTAAAAGAAAACATGAATGTAATTCTCCGGACTCTGTAGGTTATAAACATCTAGAACTTTCAGAAAGAGTAGTTCCCACTCATATTGAGATAGACAAATGCATTTCCTACTTCTGCCAAGGACAATTTTCAGCTCCCATGGGGAACCTTGTCAAATGTCTCTATCAAAAAATATTTCCAGTTTCCATACCCTGTGAAAGCAGAGTCTGAGCTGAACTTTCACAATATTTGAGGAAAGCACAAGACCTAAATTCTGAGTTTGCAATGTATATGTATACCGAGTACTTTCCTTTTTTAAGAGCTCTGAAGTTCAGGGAAGTACCCAGTGACTTTAGGACCAATTGGACTGGGACTCTGTTCCCTAACTCACAAGAGGAACAGGCTATTTCTGTGTTCCTGCTCCTCATCCTAAAATGTTTCTTGGAATATGATGTAGCTAACCCCTGGCACTCTACAGTTTGGCACTCCCATGCTCCCTTGGTGGTGGGCTTTTTTTCCAATGGGTACTGGGAAGAGACTTCCTCAACTGTGTAGTCTTTTCTCCCTTTGCCACCCAGTGCCTTTGCTTCAACTAGAATCTGAAAGTTCCTCTGCAAGGGCCCACTGCATTTCAAAAGCTGAAGGTTTGCTGTCTTTATTACTCCAGCTGCAACCCATGGGAACACACTGTGAGGGATTAAGGGGCATGGTGGGCTGTCTTCCCCATTCTCTACCAGAAGTCAGACTTTGTCTTACCATACATCTCCTTTAGGTTATTTATACAGAACCTTTACAGTGAAACAATGTTTACCTCTTTCCTGTCCTTAGAAGATCAAATCCTTCATTGATCTTTGTCCAAGGAAGTGTGTGGGTTATTAATGGATCCAGAACAAACTTTTTCTTCATGTAGTCAGCAACCAGTTTAGGAACTGCATCTTTACTCTTCCAGCCTGGAAAAAACCCCACAGACAATGCATAATGATATTAAATGCTTCTAAAAATGCATAAAACCCAGGGCAGCTTAAATTTTTAGATAAAGTTTCTATAGCAGAGTAACAGGATGAAATGTTGCACCGTAGCTTTACCTTTGTAACACAGGGTGACCGCAGGAAACACATGGGACAAAGTGCAGCTATTCCACATATCACAAACCCAGCAGAAGACCAGTACAAATGTCAGTCTTTACAGAATCCAAACTTTCCCCCACATTAAATACTGTTTCAACTTAATCACATTTCATACAAAAGCCAGAGTGCTGACATCCATGTTGGTAAGTGGAAACTTGATTGTCTGCTCCAAACTGGGGAGTGGGTGGTGGATGTGTCTCTCTTTCTTACGAGCATCACTAGATAAGCTGTCTTTTAATAAACAGTAGGGTGCCCTTCCAGAGGAACCTGATTTGTCTCTGCTATTTTATTCAGGTGTCTTTTAATACAAGGGAGGAGCTGGTTGCAAGTGAGAAAACCCATTGTTGGAAACAAGTTTTCTGTGGCCTTTGTGTTGAGTGAGCTAGGACTTGCTGAGTGTGGAACTGCTGGGAGAGCTCCAAAAAGAGAAAGAATGGGAAGGGGCTGTCGTCAACTGGCCAGGGTCTAAGCTGGGGTCTGATCTGTGTGGAAATCAGCTGGGTATAACCCCTGATGTCCTTTACAGTCCTGAGTCTCCATCTCTCCTGCTGTCTCTCCCTCTCTTTCTGTTCCTCTCATTGTCCTTTTTCCACTTGCTCTTTTTCACCCCCCCGTCCTCTCTCCCTCTTTATGATTTTCTTTTTTTCCCTTTATCTTCTATCCTTTATCTCCTTTTATCTCTCTCCTTATCTTTTTCCTCCTCTTCATTTTAATCTCTCCTTTTTTCTCTTCTTTTGCCTCTCTCCTTTTTCTCATTTCCCCCTCTTCTTTCTTTTTTCCTTCCTCTTTTTCTTTATTTTCTGTCTTTTTATGCCTTACTTTCTCTCTGTCTCCTCTTCCCTTTCTTCCCCCTCCCTCCCTTTCTGATTTTTTCCTTCCTTCTCTTGCCATTAACTAACAGTTCCCATAATTAATTCCCTTTGAACTTCTTTGTCAGCAAAATAGCTATCAATACTACTTCCGATAAGACAGCCTAAGCAGTTAATTTGATATATCCTATTTTATTCAGGGTGATTGACAAGTTTCCCAAGCCAGTTAAATCATCACATCTTTCCAAGTCCTTACCTCCAAAGACGGAGCCTTTCCAGCTGCGACCAGTGAAGAGGAGCATGGGATCAAAAGTGATCTTCTGTGCTGCAGGGGGCACTCCTACAATCACACTGACTCCGTAGTTACACTGGCAACAGGCCAAGGCTGCAGTCTACATTAGAAACAGAGGGACACCCGGAGTCAGAGAGGATTTGTCCTTGGGGCACAGAAGTTTGAACTTCCTCTCCTCCTCTCAGGGCTCTGCTTGCAATTCATTTTTTTGTAACTGAAATCACATCAAAAAATGTCCATTGTAACTGCTCACACCATTTTATCTGCTCTCATTGTTTAGGTATGTCCTAGTTTTGCTCTCCTCCCCCGTTTTGTCTTAGTCATTAGTGATAAGTCACTGTTGGAGAGCAGATAATGGGCTATGTGAAATGTAGCCACCCTGGTTAGGCCAGGGCACTACAATGAAGTTCCCTTTCCTAAATTTCTGAGCATGCTTCTGTCCCTGCATCTCAGTGGCTGACAGCTGGACTTCGCAGGTTTGAAGTTAGCTCGGTACTCTGCCAGTGGCTCCCAGCTCCTCCTCCTCGGTGCCTGGTGGCTTGGTAAAGAGAGTGCTGACGAGCTAATGCCTCGTGCCACCCCCATCTTTGGGTTGCATACCATGGTATCCGTACGGCCGATGACCTCGAAGGAGTAGTCCACGCCCTGGCCGGTCATTTCCATCAACACCTCCTGGATGGGCTTATTGAAATCTTTAGGGTTGATGCAGTCAGTGGCTCCCAGCTCCTTGGCCTTGGCAAACTTGTCGCTATTGATATCCACGGCAAAGATGCGGGAAGCTCCAGCCACCTTGCAGCCTATGATAACAGAGAGGCCAACTCCTCCGAGGCCGAAGACAGCACAGGTGGAGCCTGGTTCCACCTATAGAAATAACCATGTTAACATGGCATATTGTTACAGGCTAGGGAAAGTACCGTACATTTCCTCATTATCAACATGATTTCACTTAAGCCACTTCTTGCAATTTAGAGATTACCTGCTGAGAAGGAATTTGCACATGCATACCTGCTAGTGCAGTAGCCAGCTATGCTGGCTATGCTAATGCTACATGTGACTAAGAGAAAGTGTCCCTAAAATGCATTTCTGAGACCAGGTTTTTATTGTATGTCTCAGCTTCAGGTTTAGATACACCTTTTTTTAAATGATGCTTTATATTCCAGTGGTGTTAAGATCTGTAATGTCACTCCACTGTAGACAGTGCCAGCTCTAAATTCACATTCTAATTCACATTCATGAATTGCTACGAATTGAGTGTTGCATATACAGGCTTCTATGTATTCCTAGACTTCAGTTACAATGAACTCAGTTGTAACATTTTTCTAGAGGTTCTAAAGCTGTGAAGGAAAACTTTATAGATGGTAATGTGTAATTTTACTGGATTTTGAATCAAAGACTTCTGAGTACCCTAGAAACAGATCTGAATAAGGCAAAGAACTAGTATCTTCTTTCCACACTGAACTAAACAGAGTCTATACCTCCTGGCTGCCATGCTGATGACCCACTTGCAGGGCACACAGTCTTGAACAGACCCCATAAAATATGAGAAACACCCACCACAATATTTACCTTAGCAGTCTGCAGAGCAGCCCCATAACCAGTTGAAAATCCACACCCAATTAGACAAACTTTTTCCAGAGGAGCAGCAGAATCAATTTTGGCTACAGCAGATTCATGCACTACTGTGTATTCAGTGAAGGTACTTGTACCAAGAAAATGGTGAATTGCTTTTCCTTTACAGGTGAATCTAGTGGTACCATCAGGCATTAATCCAGCACTTGTACCAAGGCTGTTTGAAAGATGACCAGAAATAATGGCAAGTGAAATTTGTTGTGTGTAATCAGTTTTGTATAAAGTAAAATCAAATCAGGGTTGTAAGTAAGCCGGGAAAACTCACTCAGTTTTACTGCACAAGTTACCCTTGGTGTTTAAGCAACTCTTGCACTCCCCACACTGTGGAACAAAGAGTGGAATAACCTTGTCTCCTAGAAATAAAACAGTAATGACAGAGGATTAAAAAAGGCAAACAAGAAGCATGCAGGTAAAAACATGAAGCAAGTGTATTTAATCCCCAGGCAAATGTGCACTAGGAGTGCAGTGATGGTTTTATTACCTTCTGCTTCATTTGTAAGATGAACCATCTCTCTGTGTTTTATATAAAGGACATAATTAGGGCAAAGTTATGACAACTGATTTTGATACGCAAAATTCCCGATGTCTTTCCACAGAACTGACTCAGAACTATGTCATCAAGCCATGTTATCTACTGACACTTCTGAAGTATTTACTCAGCAGTTTACTGCGTGTTCTGTATAAAAAGAAGGTAGTAATACACCTTCTTTTAGTAAAGAAATTGAGATAAAAATTGACATCCACTAGGACAGCAGATTGGAGTGCCAAGATAACAGGGCTGTAAACTGTGCATACAAAGCATTAATTTGCCAGTCCTTTTGAGCATCTTTGCTATATAGCAGTCCTCTTACTGTTGCATTGAGTAAAGGCAGGTAAAATACTTGTCTGAGAAGCAGTGGCACACACAAGCTAAGCCAACATCTCTAATTCTCACAATTATGTGATTAACAAAGTAGCACATAGCTTCCCAGTGCAATTTTTTACTCCTATGCAATTTCCACAGCAATGATATATGGTAAATACCTAATAATTTCTAAACAGTTATTTCCTAATACAGATCACTTTATGATTTGTCAGTTTTAAAATGTGGCTAATCCTTGACACATTGTAAGTCAAGGGAAATTTTTGATTTCCATTAAAAAATGAAAAATGCCTACAGAACATTAAATGCCCCCACTACCTCAATCCTGAGTTAACTTAGAACTGTGACATGGGCTTAGTAATAATTTTCTTTAAAAAGTGTTGCACAAATGGAAGCCTTTTTTCAGAACTTGGAGGTGTAAATTAAGGAACATGTGAGAAATGTGATTTTCTGCATGTATGTGTTCAGGCCTGCTATTTCAGCTCACCTGGAAACATGGGGCAGCTAGAATTAGACCACAGAGAGATTTATGAACCCAGACATAAGAGAAAAAGCAGCTAGAGCTATCACTGAAATTTGCAATATGCATTTTGTTTGGAGTTAAAGCAGAAATCTGTAATAAAATTTTTTCTTATACATACCAGTTTGCTTTGGACAGACTTCATACTTGTCAGTATGGACAAAGACACTGGAGGTACAGAGGTGTTAAAAGTGAACTATTCAAGTATCATAAACTGCCTGGAAATTGAGTGATTCTGTGTAGATTTTTTTCACGGCATATTTTCTCTTAATAATTTAGCCCTTGTCAGAATTTTTTCGGTCCTATAAAAGTGTACAGGAATCCCACCTCATCTTGCAGCAGTTGGCTGAAAATTGGCATCTTTCACTGGCTAACTACGCACTGTGGTTCAAAGGGAACGTAGGGAGAGGAGCAGCTGGTCCAGAAGAGCATCCTCAGAGCAACTCAGCCCTCAGGGAGCAGTGCTGCCTCACCTGCACTGCTGCTGCCCACATGCAAAGCCTGCAACAGGCCGGGCACCCCAGTTGTGCCCTGGTGCTTTGAAAGTGAAGTAAGACCTAAGTTCTGGTCTACTGAAGTCAGTGGATTATTCAGCTGTTAGGAGAATTAAAAGAAGGTGCTTTGACATGTTTGTCGTCCAGTGCTTTGCTTTGCCTTATTCTTGAGAAAGGTGAGCTGTATAAACTGTGTTCGAAGAACCTGCAGCTAATGCCTGATTTCATATGAACAACAGCAAAGGCTCTACATCTTAGTACCATGACAGGAAAACCACTATGTAGGTGGAAAGCAAGCTGCAGGGTTTTTGCCAAAACAAAAAGAAATTCTGAAAGTAAATCAATATTGGGAACATAGAAAGGCGTAAACAGCAGGTTTATATCCTTTGAGATATCCTTGAAAAAACTGAAATTGGAATATTTTCCTGTGCAATGAAAATACTCATGAATGTAATAATCTTTAACTTGAGGAGTCTGGAAACTCAGAACAGGGTTTGTTTTCAGTGCTGTTTCATACCTGGTTTGATCGAAGTCACTCCCTGCCCAACACTCTCCACAACACCAGCTGCTTCATGCCCAAGAATTATTGGAAAAGGCATAACCAGAGCACCAGTTATCACATGGTCATCAGAGCGACAGATCCCAGTGGCCATGATCTGATTTACAGGAAAGACAAGAATATTTCTGCATTTAACTATGTCACGCCATATGCGGAAGTGAAATTATATTCTACATTTGGAGAAGCCACTTGCTTCCCTCCAAAATCCAGTATGCACACAATAAATCTACAGGTAAAACAGATTTGGTTGTGTGATTTAAGACTTTCGTGGTATGTATTAGTCTTTAATCTACAGGGCAAAGCTCCTTTGTGAATGTTTGCTATGCAGTACTGAGCTCTACAGGGAGTCCAATGGATTTTTCTGTAGAACCAGTGTTCTAACAATATGATTGTACAGGGAGAACAAAGTAAATTAAATTGTTCCTAATATTTATATATAAATATGTAAAAAGAAAAGTGTGTAATATTATATAAATATAAAATTATGTAAATACAAATTAACCATCACGTATTGTTTATAAACATATAAATATAGTGTATATATTGTATTTATTATATTTAGATTATATGCCAATATATCATAGATATTGTATATAAATGATGTACTATACAATGATTTTATATTCTAAATAATTACATAATAATTTATTATTGTACTGTGTATATATTTTAAATATTAATATATGTTACATTAAAAAAATTAAGCTACACGTAGTATTTTAAATGACATTTTGCCGTTTCTTGCAGCTAGAACAGCAGTATTTCTTTTGAAACATTCAGGTATGTATTTACAACTTTTATTCTGACAAATGGAATTGTCAACCCCATGAGAGGGTTTTCCTCACGTGTATAACACTTGAAACTGCTCAAAAATGAAGGCAGCTGCTGAATTCCACTGAGGCAAATATCCAGGTAAACGAGGAAGCTCCCAGCCCTTCTGAGCTATTTCCTAGCACAGATTCAAACAAAGTAATAAAATTTTCTTGCTCCACACTACAGGAAATTCTGATTTTTGCCTTGTACTGTAATTTTTTCAGCCCGTTAGAAAAACAGATGTCAGTTAATATAAAATCCAACCCTGAAAAACTTTTTTTTTTAAAGAGCCTCATTATCAAATTTAGGACTTTAAACATGTTACATAGGAGGTCACTGACTAGTAACTACTTACTAGTAGAATGTTTTCTGAGTGGGTCTTAAAAATGTATAGAACTAATTCTGATAAAAGCAAGACAGAATGCAAGTCATAGGATTTGTTTTAAATTTTATTTTTAGTACCTTTATGCGAACTTCATGTTCTTTTGGTGGGGCAACTTCCACTTCCTCAATACTGAACGGTTTATTGGCTTCCCACAGCACTGCTGCTTTGCATTTAATAACCTGCAAACAGAGCAAAGAAAACAGGGATGGCACTTGCATTTTCAAGTCACCACACAGACAGATTCTTCTGTTTCTGCATGTGAAGCTCCTGCTCATATTTGTGGAGAAGAGAGGGAGAACTACAGGGATAAAAACCCAAACAAAACAACAAAAGAGTCAACACCAAAGGTCAGCGTAAGCCTATTTTTCCCCCCACCAAGATTATGTCTGACTTTGCTCATATTTCTGTCACATCAAGTTTTCAGCTGCATGTGCAATAGTCTCCTAGGATAACGGGATACCTTACCCATTCTCATTGCTGCTTTGCTAACTTCCGTGGTGGATTTCTTTTGCTGTGTTGGATTACTTGTCTATATTTGTGTCTTCTTAAAGATGGCACACTAAATGATGTCGCTTATCAGGCTGTGATAAAGTCTGTATTGCCTAGAACTGCCTGTGTTGGGAACTGATGAAATTGCTAAAAATGGAATTCAGAGCCTAGTACAGATTTATGAACATTCTAGTAGAGCCCATGTTCAGCCATGAGGTGATGGCTGAAAGGACACCTGTGCAAACTGATGTAGCACTCCACAGAGGTAATCTTGAACAGTCCCTTTAGTGCATATTATCCCTGCTAAGGTACCCTCCTTCACAGAAGGGATGTTTAACTCAAGTGAGGTTACTACCCAACTATCCAAGACAGCTTTTTTTTTTTATCTGTTAGACTAAAGTTTGTCCATTAACTCTTCAGGCTTCGTCCTGGTACTGACAGGCTTTAGGGCTCCTCTGGCCATCTGCCACTGAGAGAAAAATGCCCTCAGGAAAGAGAGGAGCTTTGTCCACACCTCATCCCAGGCTCTCAAACAGGTTTCCTCCCTGCAAGCTCAATCCTAGCATATTCAAAAGCAGTGGGACCTCTCTGTCCCCATAATTGCTGTTCTTCCTTGGAGGTGTTTAAAGATCTCATCCTAGATCTTTAAACAGCCCCAGGACCTGAAATATGATTTTCCTGGGTGACACACTATTAAGTCCTCAGTCATTCTGTTAAGTCTATTGACTGCAAGTGTTCAAGGGGCATTATTTTGAGAAGGAAATAGAGGGCAATCAAGTCCATGATGCAAGAAGTTTAGCACATGCATATTTATCCGGTGTGACTGGGACAACTTAACACCAGTGTGCAGCAAAATTCGCAGGGGAAAACAACAAGCAAACAAATTTTTAGTATCAAAGCTTTTGAAGTAGAAGTAGAAATAATGTCTGATTATCCACAAACTGAAAACTGGTAACAAAGGAAATAATTACTAGGAAATACTAAACATATGAAATAAAATAGCGGACTTTCAGCATGTAGACACACAGTGGGATGGGCACAATGCTTTGAAAAAAACTGCCTCAAGAGATATTTGCACTAAATTTAAATTTAATGTTTAGATGCAAGTGTGATTAGTGAAAAATTCACAAGTGTGGTCAAAGGTCACATTTCAAAAGGCACCATTTTCCAGGAAACTTACTTAAAAAAAAAAAAGGCAGTTTATGTATTTGTATTGTATCCCACATAGCACAGTGATGATTTCATGACTTGCACATGCAAAGCACATGTAGTGTTTCTAAGAACAAAGGTGGCCAAGAACTGTGGATTGCCAAGAACAAACAAATCTCTCCTAGAATTAGACATTAGTTGACTATATATTGTTCTGACTGTTTAGTCCCTGTGAACTTTTACGGATTGCAACAGGATCCCACAGATGCAGCAATAGCTCACTATCACCCACTTCATCTGCTAAGACAAGCACTGGCTTAACAGTTTTTTTCTCTGCTTGTGTGTTCTACCAGCCGTGCAAGTTACTGTGGCGGGGGAGGGCAGGTGTAGAAACACACCCTTGTACGGGACAAAAGGACCGTGCTGCTTGGTTACATAAATTGCACTGTAACAGCCGTGTTATTCCAAGGTAAACACAGTGAAATCAAGGCAGTTAAGTTACATCACTTCATTTACCTTGCTCCGTCCAATGCTGAGTAGAGCACTGAACTGGGTGAATTTACCTACAAGTGAGCTACAATTAATTTTGCACTTGCAGTAACTCAGAGTTAAAGAGAGCATTTTTTTTTTCCTTTCTGTTGTTCTGTTTAGTTATAGAATAGTGATGACAGCTGGCAGTAACAGCAAATGCTCCTGGTACTTTCTTAAGGCACATTCCAGCAAGGTACATGCTTTCATTTGTTTTCCGTTTCTAGTTTCTTGTCCCTTAACCCCTCTTGCAGGTCCCTGGATGTACGTTAGCATCTTGCCAGCAGTGCAAGAAAGAACATGTATTGGTATTAACCTCCATCTCTCCTGTCATCTAATTTCTAGCAAGGATGTAACTACCCACTTCAATCCCAGCTCAGTACTGCAATGCATGTGAAATTTACTTCTGGTCTTCGTTAACTAAAGTTTGAGACTTGTTATACACATATTCAAATTTAATGACTGTCCTTACATCAGCACAATTCACCCTGAAATTTAACACAATATTAGCTATGTCTTTTTTTTTAGAAAAATGAGCTGATACGAATTATAAGTAAACTAAAAATAGTTTCAACTACTGTATGATCTCAGAATGGAAACTGGTAGAGCAGATAAACACATGGATCTAAACACTTAGTACATTCTATCATATTTTAAGCTATCCAATCAGAGATTAAAAATAGTTTGCTAACCCAGAGGGAATGTTATTCTTATTCTGGTGCTGTTACCTTATCTTGCTTCAAATAAACTATTTCCTTGAAGAGCTAACAGCCATTTCCTAGGAAAGTACAGCAGCCTGCAAATAAAGGCAGCTCTTCTGTACCAGCTTCATCCTCAACTCTAATCTGTGCTATACCACCAGGATTTATGGTGTCCCTGCAAAGAATTCACATTTTAAAATGCATTACTCAGCTGCAGCAAAGAAACTTTCCTAATACAAGCTGTTGCTTACTTTGCCTGCTGTGCTCATGTTGACCGGTGTGCCTGTTTTGAATCTTGCCTCCGCTGATTTCTTGCACCAAGAACTCAGTCAGCCCCAGAGCAGCTGGGTTGCTGGTATCACAAGTCCTCTCCACCACACTGGAAGCTGGTTGTGTGAAGCGCTCCTGCAAGCGGACTGCTCTGTTCTTTTAGCCAAGCCTCCCAGCACAGAGTCCCACCCCTTAATCAGAAAAAGTGCTAGAATGAGAGTAAACCACTCATCTAATGAAACCTCACTCTTTCAATGCTTCCGTCTTCCTGATTCCTTTGTCACACTCTTTCCTACCTTTTTTTGCAGCCCACCTGTGGTTGCCCTCAGTATCATGGGACAAAAGCAACAGCCGTGGCTGGAAGCTATTTCCCTTTTTCCACCTCCCTGGGAGCTGCTCTCCAAACCCACTACTCTCAGTGGCACTGTAGGTGCAAAGAGGAAAGGGGAGAGTGAGCTCTTGAACTCACAGGAGCAGGGACACAGTGACAACATGAAGGCTTTGCTGATGAACTCTGGTAACACTTATAACAGCCCAGCTCATGTATTAAAACATGGGATTGTGCAAGCTGCTTCAGAAATATACACTGACTGCATGGCTGCAGCTGTACCTGCTCCTGAGTTCTTAGTTTTACAGTCCAGCTACTCATTAATCTGTTGGAATGGCTTTCACTTCACTGTGTCCAAGGACAATGTGCCAGTCATGCTGATGGTAAAACAAAAATCAGTAAGTCAGAAGTGCTGTGACAGAATGTGTTTCTTACCATGTGCAACACCCTGCTTGATCTGTGAGTGCCTGACCCATTGGTTCCATCAACATCTGCAAGCACAGCCCTCATCACTGCTCACATGCCCACGCACTTGCCCTCTCCTGGCACTACATGCTGGTGCAAGGGATTGGGTGGAGGTCAGCACTGCCTGCCTTTCCTGGGGACTTCTGAAATCAAGATTTTTTTCCTTCAGAAACAAGTAAAAAAGAGATAAAATGCTGCATATAATCTGACTGGTAATGACTAAGTATAGCACTTTTTAATGTTTACCTGTATGACTGTAATTAATTCCAGAAGAAATTCTTCTCTTCCCTAGTCGTGCTGACTGCACTATTTCTGATCCAGGCCAGGATGCCATTGGCCTTCTTGGCCACCTGAGCATGTGCTGGCTCATGTTCAGCCACTGTCGACCAGCACCCCCAGGTCCTTTTCCTCCAGGCAGCTTTTCCTGTAGTGCTGCCTGGGATTGTTGTTACCAAGGGCAGGACTTGGCACCTGGCTTTGTTGAACTTCTGTGCTTGTTTTGGCTGGGGCAGAGTTAGCTTTCTTCACAGTTGCTGGTTTGAGACTGGGTTTTAGATTTGTGCTGAACACAGGACTGATAATGTAGGGATGTTTCTGTTATTGCTGAGCATGGTTTACAGAGCCAAGGCCTTTTCTGCATTTGATATGGCCACACTGGTGAGGAAATTGGAGGTGTGTGGGAGGTTGACCAGACAGGTGACCCAAACTGACCAAAGGGCTATCCCAGACCATATGACATCATGCTCAGCATATAAAGTGGGGGAACAAGGAGGAAGGCGTGGACGTTTGGAGTGATGGCGTTTGTCTTCCCAAGTCACCATTACATATGATGGGGTCCTGTTCCTGTTAATGTATTTATAGAAACATTTGTTATTGTTTAACGGCAGTAACCAGATTAAGTTCTAGTTGGGCTTTGGCCCTTCTAATTTTCTCCCTGCAAAAATTCACAATATCCTTGTAATCCTCCTGAGCTCCCTGCCCTTTCTTCCAAAGGCCATAAACTCTCCTTTTTGTCCTGAGTTCCAACCAAAGTTCTCTATTCCTCTCAGGAGGTAAGACCTAGTGATTTGCACTTCCTAGAATAACTTGTATCAGAATGAAGTATTTCTAGTCCACTCTATTCCTTGATGTTTATCTTTTTCCTTTCTTCCTTTCTTTTGTACTTCATGATTTTAGAGGTCTTTTCCAACCTTAATGATTCTATTATTCTTCTAAAGTTCCCATCCCTTTAATTAGTGGTTTATTTCTCATATCCCTTTATGTTTCCTTTCCCCTTTTGCTCATATCTTTAGCTATATGCATATCAAGGCCATGACTTTTTTCTTTTTTCTTTTTTTTTTTTTGGTTTTTTTTTGGTCAGGGAATGGAGCTGAGGCTATCTGGAAACCATATCCTTTGGCCAGAGTAAGGGCCTCCAAGTGAGAACACTGGATCACACAGTGGATCCTGTCTGCAGCCTGTTCAGGGATAGGTGTCATGGTCTTTAGACAAAAGGTGACAGGAAAAGAGACTGCACATGGTTCCAGTGAAGCACAAGTGGACTTGCATAACCATGTTGCAGAAGCTGCTTTATTTGCCTTGCTCTGCCCTATGCCTAAAGATAAGTGAGGGTGAGGCTCCAGCTCGGGGCATGCAGTGGCCCTGGCACGCAGGGAAACCACAGTGCCGCCCCTTTACAACCTGCTTGCACAGGCTCCCTGGCTCAACCCCTTGCCAGAAAATATGTAGCTAGACCTCTCCACTTTCAGGGCTGTTTACTGTGAAGAGAATTTTTCTTTATATTTATCTACGCGTTGTATTCCTTCTTATGCAATTAAAATCTCTTCTTTCTGGTGATTGATGCTTTAGGTTTTAACTTTTATATTTTTCAAATCCTGTGCTGCCTAGTGTGTAACTCTGAAGTTTTGTGTGGCCTGTTAACCACTGTTCTCTCATGCTGCTTAGACATAACAAACACTCTCTAGGTTTGTACTTCAAGGACACTTTGTTGTCCCAGGCCCCAAAATGTGTAAACTAAACCCCTTTGAGAGGAGGGGCAAACTTGGGGTAATTACATCATTAACTGAAGTTATAATTGGAGAATTAACCCTGGTCTGCAAATAGACCAAACTTATAAAAGTGTGAAGAACTCGTGACCCAGCGTCCATCTTGGGTGGAGCCCCTCGGAGGCTTTACACTCCCAAGGTGTACCTTTGGAGGACCTTCAAATAAATACCTACTTTTATTCTCTTATTCTTGTCTAGCCTCTGTTTTCAGGTAGGCACTTCAAGACATCATGATCAATGAATGACCCATGAAGTTGTGTCAGGGAAGGTTTAGGATATTGGGTATAAGGAAAAGGATATTTGGATATTAGGAAAAGATTTTTCACCCAAAGGGTGATTGGGCACTGGAACAGGCTCCCCAGGGCCGTGGTCACAGCACCAGGCTGACAGAGCTCAGGAAGCGTTTGATCAAGGCTCTCAGGCACATGGTGTGACTCTTGGGGCTGCCCTGTGCAGGGCCAGGAGTTGGACTTTGATGCAGGTCCCTTCCAACTCAGGATAGCCTGTAATTCTGTGGAAATATGATACATAATTCCTTTATCATTTTTTTTATCTCACTTTATCCAACTGAACATGATGCATTAATATCCCCTCTCCAATGATTTATTAACCTCAGAAGGTTCCAGTGAAATGTGTGTCAGAGGCTGAAAACAAAGAACATGTTGGAGGTGTTCACGGCCGGTGAGCTTGCACACAAAAGAAGTTAGAAGCAGTGGGCAAAGGCCTGTTCTTGCAACTCCAGGTTATCTTCACTTGGGGACTGTAACTGGGGCAAATGTTATGAAACATTGGCCATGCTCAGCAGATTGTAGCCATAGCTACAGTTTCTGACTACAGGGAACTTGTAGTGGAAAGTGGTTCTTTACTGCCACTTCACAGGCAGCACAGCCTGCTTCCCACTCCTTACTCCTGCCAGGGCTGAGTAGCCTTGCATTGCTTGCTTTCCTGAAGCAATGCATGATGTTGACTCCAGGTGCAGAGAGCTAGTGCTTTCTGAAACAGCTTTCTTTTAATGGAAAATTAGTGCTGCACTGGACCTGGCTCTATTTAACAGGAGAGTATTTTAACCACAGCTCAGTGACCTAACTCTTTAGAGGAAAAAAAAAAGCTTCTAAGGGCAGTTATGTATCACAGATTTTACTGACAACTATCCATTCTGTCCTACAAATAGTAACATGCATACTAGCTTTAGCTAAAACTTCAGCATTTTTAAAAATAGGTTACTTTTTCCTTATCTACCATGTTGATTTTTAAGCTTAGCAAGGTACATTTCTTTCTTTCTTTCAGACAGTGACTTAGCTGTTAAGATAAATAAGCCTTCTGGAGGGTGTTTAAATTGAAAATCCAGCATTTCTTCCTACTGTGCCACAGCAATTTCCAAGTTACTCTTTTATGAGTCACTTCTGAAGAACTTGGTAACACAAAAGCTCTGGGACATACATGTTAGTAATGATGCCTTAGGTTTTAACTTTTATATTTTCAAATATAAAGGGGGAAAAAAGCAACATTTCTGAAGTCCCACCCTACACAGTATAGAAGCTGTCAGTGCTCCAAACCCTTTGTATTTTTCTACCTTCACATTTAAGGATGTCCAAAAGATTAGGTACACAAAACCCAAAACCCTGCAAGTGCTCATTAGTATTGACGCACAGAGATTGAGCAGCAGGTAAGATTCAGAACTACCTGGCAGGGCAGGTTATGCCCTTCAAAAAGCTTAGGGATCATATCTGAAGATTATACAAATGTGCATGACAAGGCAATGGAGCTGAATTAAGCACATATGGGATGACATCCAGTTTTGTGAGAACATGAACAAAGACATCAAAAAATAAACACCTTTCCAAAACACACAGGAAATAAATCAACTGCTCACAGTACAATGCCTTATTCATTTTAGTAAGCTGAAGAAAAGCCAGAGGTGGAAGGTGCAAATTAGCAAAACAGTAGTTCTAAAAGTTTGTGGGTTTAGAGGAAGTATTAGAAGAATCCGAAGGGGAAAATAATATCCAAGGAGAGTAGTCAATCAAGTATGAATACCCCTTTTTAAAATAATGCCTTTTCTTCATTTTAGGCCTCTGAAAATATCACAGCCAAACAAGGCAAACAAGAAGGAAAAAAGCACCTCTTACACTACTTGAAGTAAAAATGCAGCAAAAGGGGATGGATATGAATCAAACATTTTATTATTTGGCTTTAGGATTGTCAGTAGCAGATGCTGTTCCAGCTAACACAGCCACCTTCTTGGAAAAGAGACAATTAAGATACACATTTCAAAGATGGGCCAAAGTTTATTCAGCTTTAGATTTGGAAGTCACTCTGAAGTCCATCTCTGCTTTTAAGAATAACTTATGACAAGAAGAATGTGTGCTTACTCATGTTTTAAAACCCTCCTTCACAATAAATGGATACTTTACAATAATATGAACCAACACCAACAATGGTGCAGTGAACCTATGATCTTCAGTGTGATATACAGCACAGCCTGAGCAATAAAAAGGTCTCTTTAAATCAAAGAAACACTGGAAGTCTTCAAACTTCCCTGATCTTATCCTCAAGCTCTAAGGATTTTAAGAATGCCACGTCCTTCACTCCTACAGCTGGTAGTCACATTGCTCCAAGACTGCCCCGAGCTCATGTGCCTTGCCATGCACACAGGTTTGTGGAATAACCATCAGTGTGGATCCCCTTGGACATCTACACCCCTGTGCAGCATGCCAGCTTGCACTGCAAAACCCACCATCATTGTCAACTTCGTGACCAAAAGCCCCTGAGATGGGGCTATTCAGAGAGGCTCTTTTCTACCCAAATAATTCAGATGCCCTTCTGCAGAGTCATGTCTAGAATCAAACACTACTGCTCCATAAGCAAACATATGGTCAATGAGCATATATTATGATATGGGATATGTGGAAACCAAATCAAAGGCAAATTGACCTGAATCCAGGAAATGGACGAGAAGGGGGAAAGTACAATAACTTGCAGCAGAACAGTGTTTGGGAAATTGCCACAACATGGATGAAGATGAACACTGCTGAGGTCCCTGACTTCAGAAATCTGAACCAAGGGGACTGAGGCTCAGTGGGAAGGGAAAAAACGAACAGGATTATTTATGACCTCTTGCTGTGACCTCCCCACTGCCTGCAACTAAAAGAAAGCTTGCCTATTTCAGCCAGAAGGTTTGACTTTCTGCCATATCCCCTTCCTATTTTCTGTTTCTTTCTTTTCAGGTTCCTTGAGCCATACCTTCTTTATTGCTTGTTTAATGCTTTACTACACAGGTTTAAAGATCTCTGCATGTATTCTGCTGCCCAGCATTGCTGAGCAATAGTTCTGACAGTACCTGAAACTTTACTAAGCTTTGTGATGAAACTCAGCTTTCCTAAGCACAACAATGACGCCTGGTGGTGAAACACAGGGATCCCGTTCTTCCAGAGCTTCTGTGCAGCTTCTCTTTTTAATGTTCTGTTCTTCAACATCATGGTGGCCCGTAAACAAATCACATTGAAGGTCTGTAAGTCCTGGTTAGACAAGCATGTCAGAGCTGATCTTCCCTTAGGACAGTAGGGTGAAGCAGAGAACTTCCCTGTGTGTTTTTCTACAGTTTCTTTAACTTTGTACAGCTAAAGCTGGTTCAAAGAAAGATCTTTCTTTAAGAAGTGCCCTAGAGCACTGCATGTAAATATTTCCATTATCAGAAACACATTCTGTCTTTTCTTATTATAAAACACTACAGTAATTTATCTCTGCCTCCAGTGTAATGCATTAGTGGGCCATGCATGAAATATGCAAGTGACCATCTTGAAAATATTGAGAACAGCCAGGTCTGTAGATTGAAAATTAAGAATAAATGTGCTTTCTTAAGTAGCATACCACAAGCTAGAACACCAGAGTGCCGAACAGTGCTATAACTTGTATACACTATGTAAATCCAAAAGGAAAAAAAAAAGTCCTGATCCTCATAGTGAAGAATTTCTTCCTAGTATCTCATCTAAACCCACCCTCTGTCAGTTAAAAGCCACTCCCCCTTGTCCTATCACTACCTGTCCTTGTAAAAAGTCCCTCTCCAGCTTTCCTGTAGGCCCCCTTCAGGTACTGGAAGGTGCTGTAAGGTCTCCCCAGAGCCTTCTCTTCTCCTGGGCTGAACAGCCCCAGCTCTCTCAGCCTGTCTGCAGAAGAGGTGCTGCAGCACTCTGAGCATCTTCATGCCCTCCTTTGCACTTGCTCAAACAGGTCCATGGGCTTCATATGTCTTGAGCCCCAGCTCTGGCCACAGCACTCCAGGTGGGATCTCACCAGAGCAGAGCGGGAGGATCTCCACTGAGCTGCTGGCCACGCTTCTTGTGATGGGGGACAGGAAGACCAGGTGGGCGAGACAAGCAATGTGTATGAACAGGCAGCAGCCACCGAGCTGTTGTGACATTGTGCAGTTGGCATGAGCAGCCTTCGAACAGCAACATGCCAGACCATGTTTTTCTTCTATTTCACCATAGACAGGTAAGCTTCGGATTTAATCAGCTGAATTTAAAAACACCTGTACGTGTGTGGGTGTGTGTATCTAATTTTCACTGGTAAAGTCGTAAAACAGGCTGTGTGTTTTAAGTTGCACAACAATTCCATAAGATGCTTTGGAACCCTTCCAGTGTCTCTACAAGTCCCCAGTTTGTCTAAGCCATCTGCTCCTGCACTCTCAAGCCTGAGTAAATGAGGCACATGTATGAAATGGTCTTAAGGAAACCTTGGACAGACTAAGGAGTCCTAGATTAAATAGGACGTGCATTAACATGCAGAACCTCAGCTGTAAAGGTGTAATTCCTTGCAATTTTACATATTTCAGTTAGAGAATCAGTGTAATACATGCTGGGTATACTTATGCTGCCTTTTTTGTTACAGAAATAAAACCAGCAATGCTTTTATGAAAAGGCTGATCTAGTTTCTGCAACAAAGCAACCAGTTTTGTAAAGCCAAAAAAAAAAAATACCCTCATGGAACTTCAGCAACAAACCACAATCCATCCTTTTAACAGAAGAAACTTTCCTATTTGCCATCTAAAAGGTGTAGAGAGAAGTGCACTGAGTGTGTAAGTCATAACCAGTTGGTTGCCAACCCTTTACAGACCATAAGGATCTGTAGGGATTCCACTTGTAGTCTCCACTTGAAAGCAGTAGCAACAAAGGGAGGAAGAAAAATGGGCACAAGGCAAGACATACTTGAATCAGCCCTCTGATTGCAGCTCAGCAGAGAGGAACACTGAGGATGCCATGTCCTCATGCTCTTCAGCCAAACCATGGGAGAGCAGCACTTACTCAGCCACTGCAGCTACCTGGCTAGTCCCTAGAGAAAAAAGGGATGGGGCAGGCTCACAGGGCTGAAGCGAAGCCTCACTTCCAAAGTGTCCACTTCACTACTTTGCCAAAGCACTGAAGTCAGTTAGGAATAAGATGAATCAGAACATCCAGCCAAGACTAAGATTATGACTTGTTTTTTTAAAGGAAAAATATTTGATAGACAATACAATACATACAGGATCATGTGATTACACAGGAATACTGAATCTGAGTAAGTGACCTGTAAGGAAGATCTCCTGTCTCCTGGTGTTGTTCTGAGGCTGTGTGATAGATTTTGCTAAGACGAAGAAATAATCTAAAGTGATTGTGTCACCTCCGTGTGCACCATGTGCCAACCAAGGCACATGATTTGCACCTGTGCTAACACCCATCCCACTCAAGCTCAAGTATAAAGCACTGCCCCACATTCACACTTCACCTACTGACCCCAGCTAACTAAACACGATATATAAATCAGGCAGTTCAGTTGTTTGTGATTGTCTGTTGAGATGCTCAGAATTTTTGTTTTGAGTGTTCATGCACGCTTTGCAGCAGGCACTAGTGGTACAGGTTTTGGAGTCAAAGGAACACTTGTTATTCATTGCTTTTAAGAGAACTTTGAGCAGAAATGGAGACAAGAATGTACACATTAAAATAGTAACTACTGATGCTCTTGGCATTTACACCCAACTTGGTACGTATAAAAAAATAATATTTAAAAAATTAAATTAAACGGCTTCCCTGGGAAAAAATAAATGCTGCATTTACCATTACTTTCTTTTTTTTTTTTTTTTTAAGCTATTATATTGAGGTTTCAGGGTAAAAAACTGCATTTAACTTTACCCTTCATGCACAGAAACAGCTCTGGGACTACTGAGCACTGAGACAGTTCAGAATTATATGGGCAGCAGATGGTCTTTGAAGTGTAACTACTTCATGTCCCAGTTTTATCCCATGACCTGCATGTCTCATCTTTCCCATCATCTGATTCTGAAGACTAGTTGCTGTCCGAGTCATTGTCTTCATCTTCTTTTCCAGACAGAGCATTTTTGGGCGAATCATTGGCTTCTCCCAAAGGAACAGCCCCTTTCCTCTGTGGCAGAACACTGAAAAAGGCCTCCTTCCAGTCCCTCTTCTCCAGGTATGCAAGGATGATCTCAAACACTGCAACATCAAAAAAGCCCATCAGCTCTTTTACAGGGAGGTAAGTGAATTGCTGATAGCAACACATCCCCAGATCCATCTTTACAGAGGTTTATGTGCATTCTCTTGTGGCACCTTCAGAGCAGAGTTGATGAAGTGCAGGCAGAAACAGACAAAGTAATTCTGCCACTGCTGCAGCATGAAGCCAAGCACACCCTAAGTCTCCAGCTGCATGACAATATTTCCCTCAGGGACTGAGAGAAAGGTCCCCCCCAATACTTCAGTCTCACCAGTGCCTTCTGAAAGACAACCTAATATTAAAGCTGAAAGTTTAAAAGGAGCAGGATTCAAGGCTTGGTTAAACAACTGAGTACTTCAATCAGAACCAGGAAATCAGGTAACAAAAAAGTTATGAAAGCTCAGCAGTTGGAGTACTGCTGATACCAAATGAGGAGAGTCTACAGGTACTGAGGCAGTTACTGCTGAACAAAGCTGTCCAGAGAGGTGAAAACATCATAAACATCCATCCTCCCTTGGCATAAAATATGTACAATACAATAAAATACAATGTTGGATAGTTTGCAACATTTTACTCATTTATACAGCAAGCCTGGAAACAAGACCATGATGGTAAGAAAGCCACAAGTAATCCTCAGACAAGCCAACAGGATACAACGTGAACTTTTAAATGGCTATGACACCATCATTTATATTTAACCATGTCTATAATATTTAAAGGTCAGGGCAATTAGTGTATTCTGAAGGCAACTAAATTCAAGAAATATCAACGTAATAAAACAAAGTTTAGGTATCGGCACTACAATGCAGAGGGTTTGGACTGTGACTATCACAAGCATACTCTAAAATAATGTAATTACTTTATGATTTAGAACTCACCATGATTGACAGCTAACACTTTTCGACTGTTCATTTTGACAAAGTTTCCAAGTGGGAGCTGTGCATGACCAATTCCCTGCTCTACAGCTTTTTTGTAAGTAATTCCCTGGGAAAAAAGACATCAAAACAAGTGGATTGAGAATCACCATTTCAGATCAGCCCATACAGATTTACTACAGGTATCATTTTCTGGCAGGAGTTTCATCTGTGCTGCCATGATGTTGCTTTAGAAGTTGGTTGCAAAAAGAAACTTAGCCCGGGTTAGATAGGACCTGCCTCAAGGGCTACTGCCTCTGGAAAACTCACTACTTTCTATTTATGTCACACCGTGACCTGTGGTCAAAACGACTGTAAATGAAAACTGTTCATGCAGCTGCAGCTCTAGAACCATCAACCATAGTCTGTCTTAAAGGTGAACTTATGTTAAAGTACAAAGTTATTCAGGTTGTAATCACTCGAGTATTTTTTCAGAGGAAGAGTGAAGGATAAAAAAACTCTGGAACACAAGCCATTGCTACCACCACAAGCTTTTTTCACATTTCTTCAACATTTTTTTGAATCCTCTTTTGAATAAGTTTTCTCATTATTAATTATGTTAGTTTACACATGAACAGCAATAATGTCAACTAAGGTGCCTAAAAAAAAGAGCTGCAAAGAAACAGACCCAGTTTACCTTGTGGTGATTGTGATCCACCAGTCCTCCAATCACATAGGCTTTCTTCTCATCAAGCTCTCTGAGAACATCTGGGGAATCTGAGGTAAGATATACTAGGTCTTCTTTCTTTATTAGTTCACTATAGTGCTCTGTTCTAATTTGGATATCCTCAAAAAAAAAAGGTAGTTAAAAGAAATTACATTCAACTGATGAATTGCTGGCCAAGCTTTACAGACCCAAGATGGGACTGGCAAAAATAAACCAAATAGCATGTGGTCATTCCACACTCCTCCTTCATGTTCATACATGTAGCACAGTGCAGATTAATTTTCTGTGTAAACAATCCAGTCCCTACAGCACTGATTTGTAAAAATCAACAGGAAATTTTCTGAAACCCAGAAAGAACTTCACAAATCCTTAAGTTCTTGTGATTCCCTTCAAACGTTACCATATTTTTCCTACGGATCCAAATAATTTTCAAGTCCACTAAAAAAAGTGAACCCAGAAGCAAATGCTTGCTTAACATTAATTGTTCAGTAAGAGAGGTTTATGCTATGCTCTCATGAAGCAGCTATTGCACAAGAACTGCTGAAAACAGGACTGCTTTTATTTATTCTAAGTGCTCTTCCTTTGAAGTTGTTGGAATAGTGGCTTAACAGGGAGTCACAAGGAAAACCAGCATGAGTTTGACCATAAGAGAACCTACTTCTCTCAAGAACACTTCAGTGCTGAGGCAATGTGATGGAAGTGAAGGTGCACATGAGAGAATCACATTATGACTTTAAAGTCTTATTTTGGACAAGAGAAAAATAGCACTGTCAAGACAGACAACTGCTGGAACTGCCTAAATGAAGGAGTCCTGCTTAGTCTATCAAGCATGGAATTTGTTCAATAAAAACAAGTGAAAATAGATCTGTGTGAAGTTTTTCAAGCAAAAATCAAATCTAGGTTCAAGAGAAGCAGTCTTCAGCTTATTTAAGTCAAATCAATTAAAAGGACAAAAAGCCACACTTTTTCAAATATGCTATTGCTCTCATGTATTAGAAAAACCGAGGTGGAAAAAAATCATGTTCTTCACAACTAACAATATAGTTAATAACTACAATCAAGACTTTAACTTTTTACAGAAATACTCAATTACTCACCTTCCAATTCACCCATCCTTTGTCATTTTCGTTCATGTTGGTCTTCAACTGTCCCCCATGGCTGGTCAAGTAAAACTTCAAACAGAACAAGAGGTACAAAATACAGAAATGTTAATTTGCCACAATCTGTTTCCTCTCTTGCTACCCTTAACTGTCAGCTAAAACTCTTAATATTTTTTAGATGGAAGCAGTCCTAGGACCATATTCATATAGTTAGTGATACATTTAAAAGACAAATTTGCACTTAGAATGACTTTTTTTAAAAAACCTGCCACAGATGAAACCTGCTACAGATATCAACAGTATCTTAGTGGCACACCTGGATCTGGCGCTTTTCATCTGCATGCACGTACCATTCCATATACAGGGGTATATTTATAACGTGGGTTACAAACAGAACAACAGAAGTAATTTTCTTATGGAAGAGGCAGTTTAATTTTTTTTTCCTACTACAGTTCCCATGTTTGGTACTTGGCAGCAGTCAGTGTTCAGTTTGTTCAAACATACCTGCACAGGATGAAATGCCTTGCGGTTTTCTGCATAACATCTCTGAATCTGCTTGTGAAGCTTCTTAACATCCTGTACACAACACAATTTGGTTTTACTTAGTCCTTTCATTACACACCATCACAAAATGCTTTATCACGAGCCAGTTAGAAGCTAAAGAGAGAAAAATGAAGCTTTTAACTGGAAAAAGTGACTACTCAGAGAGTGTGGGCATCAGATCCTGAGAGAAAAAACACCCACTGTGAAGGGATTATGCTGACAAGGAGACACACACATCTTCCTCACAAGTCTACTTAGACACCTCTATGCATGTGCTTGATTTGCATTATTCTAGGAAAAAAAAATCACAGGGATTTAATTAACATACACAATTAATCTGAGGAATCAAGCAGGTTTATCACTGTGACAATACTGAGTCTTTAAGCCATGGGAAAATCCTGAGAATACAGAGTTTATATTTAAGAAAATGAAACGTGCCTAGTTAATCTGAAGTTCCTTTTACCTTTAACACCATCAGGTCATCAAAGCTGCAGTCCACAATGAGGCGAAGCGTGCTAGGAACAACTTCCCTGCGCATGCACTTTTTGTCATTCCCCTCACTACTGGAATCCAATTTTGACTGACGTTCTAGTTTTCTCTTCTGGCGTTTTTCTTTTCGTTTCTGCCTAAGTAAACAAACAAATCAATCCTCAAAAAGTGCTGCCAAGTCTGCTGAGGTACCATATTATGCACACAGATGCAGACTTCTAAGGCCACAGTGGTTGTCCTGTGACTGTGATAGTTTAAACTCGGCCTGTTGCCTGCATTTGTGCTACACTGACACCAGCACAAAATACACCCCCATCTTTGTGAAGTTCTGTAAATACCTACAAAGACACACATCTGACACAAATTCAATTAAATCAATACTGGGAGTCTCACAATTTTAATGGTGCTCTGAGTCATGTCTTGTAATGGAACTAACCAAAAAGATTGACAAAATCCCAGTATCAGAATCAGAATGAGGAAGGCAGTTTACATCCTGTTTCACTGAACAGTTTTTCAAAAGACTTCTGAAGAAATTGTTCCATCCTCCTGATAGGAGCAGGCAGTTGGGAGATCAAATTTCAGAGACAGCAACAACCACTGGCTTGGGAAGGAGCACCTAGCAGTCAGCAGGATAGGAATAAACCACCATCAATGCATTTGCAGATACACTTTCTCTCAACACAACAAAACATAAGCTCGCCAAACTATTCCAACAGATTATACGTCAATGTAACTTGTAGCACAGCACTTCACGTGGCAAATGTAGCTGCTTTTATTCAGTGTCTTTTTAAGTTTCTCAAGTCTGACAGCACCTGGGAAAGAGGCGTAGCCCATTCAGAAAGGAACAAGGCCACACGCTTTCTCTCCTGACAAATCAAAAACATGCACGTTTGAATCCCTCCTGACATCCTCTTCAAGCTGAGGAACAATTCTAGTATGAGGAGGGGATGCTTACCTTTACAGCCTCTTCCAGAGCAGATGGAAGTAGCTTGGGGCTACTGCTTTAAACCTGGTGTGGGAGAAAACTCATTCAACTGCCTTGATTTGCTGAAGCAATTCACACACAAATTTGGCTGACACATCATTATTATTAGCACTAAACATTACATGTGAACCATGGGAAGCTGCTTTGCAAACCATACCTCCGTAGATCTTTCTGTTCTTCCCACTGCTTCTGCTTCAGCAGCTTCTTCCTTTGCCTCTTGGACATGGACTCAAGGCATTCTTCCTTGCCCGAGCCTGCCTCCAGTCTCTCTACTGGATTGTCACTTGCCTTCGCCTTTCCTTCCACATCAGGAACTTCAGGGAACAGGGTATTTTCCATTGGCACCTCTGGCCTGTCTGTGGGCGTCTCAGACGACATTAGCTTTTGGCCGAGTTTTCTGACTTGTTTCTCAGCATATCCCGGATATTTCATTAAAAACAAGTTTTCTGCTCACGAATTCTCTAGGAAACAAAGTGATATGAGTGTCATTAATAAGAAACTCAACTAAAACAAATACCACTCAACACCTACTACAAGCCTGAATAAAGAATAAGAGAAGGCCTTTTTAGTTTGTTTAAAGCCTCTGCAAACAGTAACGTAGAAAATACTAGAGAGAGTATAACCTATATTCTGATAGTCTAAAACTTTGCCTGCTAGATCTGCAGGTATTAAATAGTTTCTAATTAAAAACTTCATGAAAGAACAACAGCATAAAAGTAGGGAATCACACTGAATCAAATGTAATAGAAAAAAAAAGCATTAGCAGTGTACGTACACAAAAAATTAAAGCGATCTCTTGTGATATAACTATGGCATTCTGTTAGAGAAATGTAATTTTAAAGTCACTAAAGCCATTTGGGGGAAAAAAGTGTGAACGAGCTGTACTCCTTCAAAATTAGTTTTTATTTCTTCTGAAAACAGAAGACACTGGACAGTGATAGACAGCGGCCACTGTCAGTGGACAAACACAGCAAGTAAAAGGATGAACAAATTAAACTGTTATTCAGCAAAACACTCTCAATTCAAATCAATTACAATTATAACCTCTTCTTTCCAATAGCAAGCACAATTTTTCCACAGCAACAGCTCCTCTGTGCTCGACACCCACACAATTCCCCGAAGACAACTTCACCGGAAAATACTGTGTCTACAACAGGCAGGAAAGAGCAACCCCCTGGCTTCCTGCAGTGACAGGAGAGACAGGAAACACACAGGACACCAGAAAACCAGCGGACTTTTTGCTGGCACATCCCGATTTCCCTGTCTGAGGGCGTTCACACACCGAGCCCTGCGCGCACACCTGCGTGCGAGTCTATAGGCCCACAGACACATATACATACGCACACGTGTATCTGTACACAGACACGCCATCAGCCCCTCATGACTGCACAGGGCCGGCCGCAGGGAGGCCCGAGGGGCCGTGTCCCGCCCCGCAGGCTGCGGTGGGCGCGGTGCGGGGCCGGGCTGCGCGGGCCCCAGGGCGCCGCCATGTTCCCCCCCGCCCCCGAGGGGCCGCAACGTACCCGCGAGCCGCCCCGCGCGCGGCCGGCGTGGGAGGGGGCGGAGCCGCGCCACGCGCAGGCGCGCGAGAGAGCCGGGCGGCGGCCACGTGACTCCGCGGGCAGGGCGTCCCCCAGCGGCGGGTGGTGTCAGGGCACACCCCCCCCAGCCGTGGCTTTGGGGGCTGCGTGGGGATAAAGGGCAGCGAAAAGGGAGAAAACCTTATTTTTGTCTGATGGTTCTGATGGCACCGCTGAGTTCACAGAGGGGCCAGCGAAGTATTTTTAACTGGTGGCATTCCTCAGGGCAGATTTGTAGCTGCAGAGGTCCCCTGGCAGTGCCGCGCTCCCTCCGCCCCCTCAAGAGAGGTACGCGCCTTCGTGCTTCCTATTTTTAAAGGCCACCGACAATTAGCTTTTTTAACTCCGGTTTCAATACCCAGCTAAGGGCAGCGTTATTTCGCCGCCAGATAACTTCATGAAAGAATGCTGCCCTATTACAGGAGTCGCTTCTGGAGACTGGGATTATATTCTATGGGAACGATATATTTTGGGCAGCCTGAGTATGTGGATGTCTGTTTGCCCCTGGTTAACGAGGCACACAAAGTTAGCAAACACACGAGCGTGCGCTACCATAATCCCCTTTTCATGTGCATCAGTGTTTATCTCAGATTTCATTGGTGCCAGATATACACACTCGTACAGTTTTAGTGCTGGTTTCAGGTTCACTACAGCTGTGTTGCACTCACAAAGCTGTACGGTGTCACTATAGTGAGACACTGACCTTTCGACTGCTGTTGGAATTTAATATTTGCCGTAGTATTTGATCTAATTTGTGATTCCTATTCGGTGCATTACTTTAAAAATAGCTAGATTTGCATTTGCTGGGGTCTATTTAAAACCTCACTCACGTTATATTAATATCTAGCTTGACACGCCAGCATCACACAAGTCCAAATGTTCCAGTCTCCCTGTGGAGAATCCTTTGGTGGTTTTTGCTCATTGAAAGGCAGCAGATGAGTTACCGATAGAAGCCCGTTTTTTTTAAAAAGCAAAAGACGTCTGACAAAGTCACATAGTATTCAGATGTGCTTTTTCCTAGAATGAAGAAACTGCTTACGCAGTTTGTTTCCCTCACAGCGCACTCTGCAAAGTGTCAGTATTGCTCATCCAGACCCCTGTGTCCTCAGACACCGAAACAGGGCAATGCAATGTTTTCTGAAGTCTGCCAAGTGCCAGGTGGTGACAAAGCAAAATGAAGACCTGAGCAGTTGCAAATATTGAGAAAGAGCTGTCTATCTGAATTTCATTATTTTTATAGAGCCTTAACATGACTTTTTCAAGATGCCGATCCAAATGGTGAGTCACCCCCCAGCAACAGAAAGAACTAAATACTCCATAGCTGAAAGCTGTGGCTCAAGAAAGAAGATACTCAGGGGAGGCTCAGGTGTGGACAATGACATTACTCCCTGTGGGCTGTGTCTGGCTGCAGCACTCTTGAGGAGGGCTTAGGATGCAAAATGGCTTTGGCCAGTGGCTTGGATGGGCATCTCTGACCCCCTGCCCCCTGGGGCAGAGACGGGGGGGTCTTATTCACCCAAACACTGGGAGCTGGGGGCACACGGGCATCAGCTGAAGGGCAAAGATGCACTTGAGTACTTTGGTGCTCACACCTGAAGGTTTGAGTTGAAAAGCAAGATCTTCGTGCTGTTGCTTGCGAAGAGAAGGCAGAAAGAAACATTTTGTTGACCTCAGAACATGGGAGGAAATCTCATTAGTTTTATTAGGTTGTATAAAGATATGAGCCCTATAGTTTGGACTCTGGAAAATGTGCAGCAGCAGGAATACTTTGACCCTAGTCCATATGCCAGCATGGCATGAAGCATCCATGAGGGGCTGATCCTGAAACCTGTGCGTGGTGTGGACTTTGGTGGGCACAGCGCTGGTTTCACTGGTGTAATCTGACTGAAAGGAAGTCACTGATGATTAAATTTGGCAATAACTGAGGTGAGGCTCAGGCCTGCTGTTTCTAAGATGTCTGACGAGCACAGCAAGTGTGTGTTATAGGGTATACCTGTGGGTATATAAATGTGTGTGCACGTGGAAATGTATGCACAAAATTTCTTTACATGGCAGTTACATCCTTAGTTCTGTAATTGGCACTGCTACAGTCGTGTCTAAAGAGAGATGTGGATTTACATCAACAGGTGATCTGGCCAGAGATATTCTAAGAGAGGCCTTTTTTTAAAAAAAAAATCTTATTTGAAGGAAGAAATAAATTTGTGTCCCAAGAGCCTAGAAAGAGGACAATTGCTCTTCTCCAGATTTCAGACTAACATCAACTCCCCCTTCTGAGTAAAGTGTCAGTGCTGCTTTTCCAAAGTAAGATCCAGATCTCTGGTCTTTCTCTAGATGGAGTTGGTTTTGCACTAAGATAGTGTCCTTATTTTTTTTCGAAACAGCCCAGAAAGCCTGGCAAGCTCCTTGTTTACTAAATGCAGCAAAAGGACTCCTCTGCCTCAGTCCCTTGAATTTGGGAGCATGTCAGAGCCTGTGCTGGGAAAGCAGCATGACCAACCACAAATGGGAAGAAGCAATAGCAGACCCCTGGGGTTTCCTAATCTCCTCCCTCCCATGTGTGCATGCACACAAACAAAATACAGGAAGAGGGCCAGGGGGAGCTTCCACAAGATGCAGATGAGCATGAGGGAGAAGCAGTGGCATGGGCCTGTTGTTTCCCACTGCTGGGCAATGATTGACATCCAGAGTCTTTGACTTCTCTTTTACCACAAGAAAACAGAGGAGGCATTTATACCACTCAAGGTGAGGGCTGTTCTCACTTTACCATCCCTTACAGAGGATGTGGTGGCAGAAGTGGCCCTCTGGGAGCATCTGAGTGCAGCCTGGGATGGCATTTGCTGGGTTGGGGTGTTCGTAGATCACACTCACGTGAAAGCAACCCATGGAAGTGGAGTGGAAGACTGTGGTGATGGCTCACTTGTGTGTTTCCTTTACAAGCAGGAGCAGATTTTCCCTCCTCACAGGGCTGGGAAGGCTTTGTGTGCTGGGGGAGAGGCACGCAGCCTCACAGGCCGTGTGCCAGGGTGTGCCAAGAAACACCGGGGGTTGGCCTGCTGCCCCACTGACACCTAAGGGACAGCTGAAGGACGTCCTTTAGGGAGCCCTGTGGCCATGAGCTTAGTGTGAGAGGGCCTGGCATTTACAGTCAGATGAAACAGGGAAGCACATGAGTTAGTCAGCCAGGGTCTTTTCAAGGGAGGTGGTGAAGTAAGACAAGAAAAGGGGAAAGGGCTTGGTTTGCCCTGCTCCCAGAGCTTGCCAAGCAGGTACCCTTCACTGAGATGGGACAAAATGTCTTGTTTTATCTCATCTTTCAGTCTCTAACCTCTGTCACTGCAATGATGTAAGATGGGGGCTGGGGCTGCTGAAAGAAAGAACGTTGATTTAGTATGGTACAATGTAGCAGGTACTGACATCACATCTGAGTCTGTAATGAAGTAGGATCAGTTTTTGGGATGGCACTGATAAATCCCATGTACTTCTGCTTCCAGGAAGACCCTTTAAAAACATCTACTTCTGCAGTTGCTCATAGAGATGATGACATATGATGCAAGACAGTGGAGACAGTGGTCAGGAACCAGCCCCTGGCGGCAACAGACCTAATCACCCTTTAGTTTGGAGAGAGGAGTGGTGGCAGGATCTCCTGGTTCTTCCAGCACCAGAGGTGGGCTCAGTATTCAAAAATGAAAGCCGAGGTGATCAATAAAATGGGGTAGAAACCACCAGTTACCTTAGTTCTTAATAATTAACTGGAAGTCCTTTCATGAACTTAGTACCTGAGTGTGGAATTTGGAATCTGACCTTTACTACATCTAGATAAACAGTGAGGCCGAGCCTGTGGCTCTCTCTGCAAGCTCCACTCTCAGCTCATTTCTTGGAGGTTCTCACACTTCATGCTGCAGTCAGGAGCTTGGAAGAGTCCAGCATGATTGTTCTTACCGTGCTGTTCCTTTGCATCATTTCCACTTACTCAGCCTCTGTTAAAGGTAGGTCTGTACTGGGCTTGGTTCAGCTTCTGCCTCAACAGAGGCATAACCAGTGTGTGTGTATGCAGATCTGTTTTGCCTCAAAAATTATCAGCCTTATTCAGACATGCTTGAGTAATACAAGATGCATTGAGTAGTTAGATTTAAGTGCTTGTGGCATTCTCCTCAGCGGAGGTGATGGAGGAGACAATGTTTTCAAGTGCACAGGGCCAGTGGTGTGACCAGGAGATCAGGGATCTTGACCTTGGCTTAATCAGGACATACTGTGGGGGCACCGACTTGAAAGGGACTTTTCACACGCTCAAAAGTTAAACACACAGAGTGCTCCGGTGGAGCAGAGCCAGGAAGTGCTCAAGGCTCTCCAGGTTTCAGCTTCTGAGCAGATGACTCAGCTACCACTGAAGTCAGTAAGAAGCATCCCGTTAATTTCATGAGAAGCTTGCTCTGTAGTAAGTCTTGAAAATCTGGATGTCGGCAGAAGCCATGTGAGCAGAGCTTTACTCAGGTGTCCTGACAAAGTCAAGGATATGAAATCTTGGAGACTGTCTGCTTCAGCAGTGCCAGTGTATGAAGCAAGGAAAGGTGTCTTTAGTAGTGACTCTTCATGTACAACCTCACTTTAAATTTAGAGGAACAGCAACCTTATAATATGAGCTGAGTTTTTAGTTTAATGAGGATGTTTTCATCCTGATGAGCAGCGGGGGGGACACGCCATCCTGGGTTAAGCTGTTAAAAAGGCTGTAGAGGTGCTCTCGTGGATGCCACCTCCTGATTCCTGCGGGGAATCGACACTGTGTAAGCACAGAGCAGCAGCCTTCCTTCCTCTCTGCCTCTGTACATCCCATGACAGGAGTTACAAAGGGGAGAAGTTTGCAGTCAGTGCCTTTACCTGTGAGTTTATTTCATGAGACTGCCAAGTTCAGTTTATGGCTAGGTACCAGTGTGCCATATTTCTGGTGTCTGGTCTTCCCAGCTTCTCCTTAATACCAATTAAGAAAAGCTTATTGATGTCAAGTAATATTTGCTTGTCACATTTCCAGGATACTGAACAAGCATTTTCTCTTTAATTAGTCATCCCTTCAGCTATGCCAGATTTCATCTCTCTGTTGTGCGGAGAGATTGAGAGCTGAATTACTGGCCCAAAGGCCACTTAGGGCCTCAGTGTGAGAGCTGGGATTAGGATTAGTGTTTTAGCTTTTCATCAGGCCATACTGCCTTTTGGAAATAGTGAAACATTATTCCATTCAGTTCAGGTAGGTCAGCACACATAAAACTCTCCTACTGCAGCTCCACTTGAAAAATGTTTTCAAATAAGCGGATGGGGTTTGCTTTTTAAAGCTATCTGGTATCAGAGACAGTGGCAAATATGATTTATGAAGGTAGAGCTAGCAAGTAGTTAAGAGGCACACATGCTGTGCATACCATATGTATTAATAAAAGGCACAGGACTTGACAGCTGTCTCTACTCATGCAGTGTAACCTTCTGTATTATACAGTATCATGATTTAATTATAGACTTGGCATGTTACCCTTAATGACAGACACTTAACATTACTAGTCAAACTATGTGTTATGCACTCCACCTTGGAAGCAGCACTTCTGACCCCAAGAGAGCATGGCTGGGCTGATGGCAGTTTGTGTGTCCGTCTCTCCTCCCTTCTCAGGCGGTGGGACACTTGCCATCAGCTGAAATGTCAATGGCTGCACAAGCAGCAAGGATTCCAGTGCTGTGCTGAGTACAAAGGAAGGAGCTTCTAAAAGGAGGGCTTTTTATTAAGAAAGGTTTCTATCACAAATGTGTTGGAATATTCCTTTTAAAGTAGTACTGGTGTTTTCTTCGTGGAAGTTGGCATGAAAATTTAGTTGTGCTGTTTTGAATACTGGTTCTGGCCAGTGACCCTGTATCTCTGTCTCTCATCTGTCAAGATCCTACTTGCCTCTCAGCCTGACCACGCTATTCATTTGTCTCTCTTGGCTTCCCCATTCCCACCAGGATAAGTGCTAACTCTTTGAGACTGCTTTAAATACTGTCTCATCCCAGATTCTTCTCTTATCATGATCCACTGTTGGCCTACCCTTTCCCAGTCTGGCAACTAAGGGTGTCTTCTGCTCTGGCTCTTGCAGTGTTTTCTATGTGTGAAAGGGTGAAAGCTTTCAAAACCTAATATTCTTCTAGCTCCCAGGAATAGTTCACAATTACTCATTTCTTCCGTGGCGCTTGCAAGATGCTGCTGCATCGTTTGCTCATCTGTCTCCTTTAGGATAGAACAGCTCTTTTGTATGTGGGGACGAGCAAATGCTAAAAGGGAGGAAGAGGGAAGGAACTCTTACAAAAGGAACAAAAAGACATGTATGCGTTCAGTTGTGGGGAAAGGAAGAGGGTAGGTGAAAGGTGCTTTTAACCGAAAATGGAGAGGCAGCAAAGCCACAACATCCACCTTAACTGATAAGGCACTTGTTGCTGAGCACCCAGATAATTTCTCTTGGATGTGCTATTCCCCCTCTTTTTTTTTTTAAATAGGAATGCGTTTAGAATGCACGTAGCGGGTGGTATCCTAAAATCTCAGCCGATACTAAGTCCTTTGCGCTGCAGTTTCTACTGCAAATGAAGGGCATTATGAACCAGGAAACAACTGGCTCCAAGGGACTGCAGGGAACCAGGGGTGTCCCTGAAAGGCACAGCCACTTCTGAACAGGCACTGTGCACCCTCTGCTCTGAGGGCAAGCTACCTTCAAAGCAGGGACTTGGGGAAGGAAATAGGCTAGGAAATAGGCTAGGAAATGCACAGTCAACCTGCAGGAGGGGTTGTATGCTTCTTGGTGACTTTGTTTTGAAACAGACACACAAGACATGCAAAACCAGAAGAGCCCCATTGTGCCAACATGAATCCTTCAGCCTTCCTGGAAAAAAATCAGTAGTTACAGCTTTGGCCTCTCACATGTGAACAGGCTGCTTCTGCTGGGATCGCCAAACTTGCTGCACCACATCCCCAGCTAGCATAGAGTATAAGTACATTTAGTTCTGTGGCTTTGCCAGTTTACACAACTTGCAGACCAAACTTGGTGGGGTGTCTGTTTTGCTCAGGGAAAGGTTCTTTGAAGCTGACCTTAATCCACTGCCATGGTATCTGAGTGAACAGGGGAAAGAAGTGAGCAAAATCTTAATGAAGCAGGGCTTTTGGACTCTTTGAGAACTGCAAAATATATCCATCCAGTCATGATGGAACTACCCTGTGCACCCACCTAACTGTGTTTTAAAATATTAAAGTGAAATAAGACTAGTTTTCCTTTTTATCAATGCAGTGATTTGAAATTTATTTGAGTGAGTGATATAAGATGGGGGGGATATAACATAAATCGAGATAACCTGATGAATCTCTGCAGGGGACCTTGAGGACACTGATTGCATTACAGCATGCATAAGAATTTGTCTGAGATGTTGTGAGCGATTTTTCTTCTCCTCTCCCTTCCCCTCACTTGTCATAAGACTGAGATGCATCTCCTTGAGGACAGCACTTTGTATTTCTTAGATTAACTGTGTTGTGAACTTGTTGTTTCTGCTCTGTACCTCCTGAACTCTATGAAGAAATTCCCAGTGGATTCAGTGGTGCAGCATTTGGGTGTGTGAGGCTAGTGCTGTGCTGCTTACAGATAGCACCTAAGGTCACTGTATGTGTATTTGCTTTGAGAATGTTAAGAGCACTTTGTGTACAGCCAGCTTCTTTTTCCTTCCCTTCTGTTTTATATTCCTTAAAATATATCAATTAACAGCAGAGACACAGCTACAGGGATAATTACTGAGCTAAAAGAACAAGAGCTTAATTATTTAATCTAAAAAATACATTAATGTTTTCATCACATTCATGTCACCCTTGGGCAAGACTCTCAATGGAAAGATTCCCAATAAATGTGCAAGAGATGCAGAGAATGATTTCTGTTGGCTCCAACAAATTACATCAGTGCATTTCACATTGCTAAGCACACAAACTGCATGATAAATTACAGTATTTTGAGTTGTAAATAATTTTTGATTAATTTGTAATGCTAACATAGCTGAAGAAAAGAACCTGACAGTCTTTTAAGTGAAGAGCTAGAACAAAGGATTTTGTGACCATTCTTATGTTAAACATGTAAGATCGGTGTCAACTTAATCACAGAAAACCCCAGCTGCTTCAGTGGGACAGCCTCTGTAATCAAAAGTAGCAGGGTCAGTCCCATAAATCTTTTGTTTGTAACTAAATGTTTAATTTTTCTAAAGGTGTTTCTTAGAGAAAATGGCAGATTATGTGAGTTAGTAAATTTTAAAACGCTGTTTGTTTTTGCTTTCCAAACAGGGCACACTACTGGACCAAGCCTAAATAATGACAAGCTATATAAGTTTGCTTACTCAGCTGAAGTCTATGTTGATCGGGTGAAAGCATCACTGCAGAAAAGTGCAGGATATCGGATTTCTTCTGGTGTGGATGTCAACCTCTTATGGAGAAATCCTGACAATGATGATGACCAGCTGATCAAAATTACGGTAATTAATGCCATCAGATGACTTAAAACATACACAATCTTTTCTGCACTTATCTAGCTGCTAATCTAATCTCAGAGAACTCACTTTCAGAACATGAGCTAAACCTTTTATTCTCTAGTGTCATCAACTAAACCCAGCTGTTTTGAGGAGCTGATTCCTATACAATAAGATTTCACAAGTATGTATCTGACAGCATAAGCCAGAACTTCAGAATATCTCCTATATTTTGAAATTACTTCATACAGCACCTATAGCTTCAAACAGCTGCTGAACGAGCCCTTACCCAAGGGGCAATATGTTGTCTGAAGCCCTCAGTTCTAGCTACAGATCATGACGTTTGCTAACTAGAAGCTGTGTTTGGTACTTAGCTTTCTGGTGAGATTTTCTGGCACTTATTTCTCCAGTGGAGAGCACTGGCTTCTTTTGTAAACACAGACATAGTAATCATGGAAGATTAATGATCAGAACCAGAAATGAAGAAATAAAGAACATTCATTATGTGATTTAGTCTATCTAGCCTACCCCAGGCCAATTCTACACCGCTCTCTACATTAATTTTCTCTGCTTTTACTTTGCTAGATAAAAGATGTTCAGGTTGAAAATGTGAATGAGCGTCCAGCTGCTGAAAACATATTCAAAGGAAAAAGCACAGAGAAGATCATCGGGAAAGAGTATCTGGAAGCTTTACAGAGGCCCATAGTGCTTGAACTAGTTCGTGGAAAAGTAAGACCCTGTCTTTTAAAATTCAGTCCCTAAGGAAACATGACACAAATCTTTTGTAACAGACTTGAATTTACCACTTCACTATTCACTCAGTGTTTTTAATAAGCCGTTGTGTCCTATCAGTCTATGTGAAGTAGTTTAGAACAGACTGGAATTTACCTGTACAAGGGGCCCTTCAAGCCTATTGTGTGTTGAGAACACCACACAGTGGGGAAGTAAAGAGCAGATTGTCCACAAATGTATAGTTACGCATGTGGATATATGCACAATTGCTATGTGGGGTTGTGCTATTGACTTCAGCGAGGGCAGGATTTTGTCCCAAGATCTGAAGGCAGAAAAGGAGATCCAGTTTGTCATGAGGGATGTTACACTGAGTCTGTGAGGAGTAGTGCTGATCACTTTAAACCCTTATCAAGTATTTTACCAGGACTGCTTTTCCCAGCTCTTTGGTTTGCTTATTTACTTTTCTATCACCTGCAGTTTCAATGGTCCCAAGTTAATGAGCTTGATGCTGAAAGAGCTACAGCTCTACAGGCTTTTTCCCCCACTGGGAAACTGTCTCCAAAAATCAGAAGAGAAGGGTCAGAGATCGGGTGTGTCTCAACACAAGCCTGGGTTTTATAGCCTGCCCTGAGAGAACACCAAAGCACTGTCCCAGCACACGACCACCCATGTCCATTTGTAGTTCTCAGAGTCCCCATTTTGCTGAGAAGGGGATTCAAGTACATCCATCTCACCCTCTTTTTCCCTACAGAGCTGCTTATGAGTTCCTTTGCACTCAGCCTGCTGCTCTGGACAGGATGTGGTGAGGCTCGAGCCATGGCTGCTCCTGCCTCCTGTCCTTGGTCCTTCACCCTCCTGTTGCTTGTGGCTTTGGGCCAAGAGCCCCATTTTCCCCTCTACAGCCCGAGTAATGCTCGGCAGGTGGGGCATGGGCAGAGGGGCTATGAGAAAGGAGGAAGGTTGAAGGTCACACTCCCTTTTCCCTTCTGCAGAGCGGAGTGAGGGCTGTGACACTCTATCCCAGCAGGATCTTTACCTCCTGCTGTAAATAGACACTGAGCACATACCTTGGCCACCAGCTCAGCCTGCTGAATTGCAGCTGCTATCAGACCTGCTCAGTAACTTTCAGACTCAGCCTTGTCATCAGTTTTACACAACATAAAAAGAAACAGGACAGCACTGGCTGTGAACTGTACACATCCCTAAATGAGAACAGAGGTACCAGAAGAACACAGTCAGAATGCATCTGCTCCTCATACATTACACACTTTCACATGCTAAGGCTAAGATATAGTATTAAAAACTTGGGCTTTTTCTCAGGTAGTAGGGTCTATACACTCCTTTTATGATTTCTTTGTGGTGTGATACTTTCATCCCTGGCACAGTAATTTCATTTTTCAGGGTTGCCCTGAGATAATACACTGATTGTACTTACAGTTCCAGAAAAAGGGGCACTTCTAAAGCACCTTGAATGCAAAGTGGAGGTGCAAAGTCTTGTTACCAGAGGAGAGGCTCAAGCACAACAGTTGACCCATGAAGTGCAAAGGTTGTGATATGTTTGACACGTCATTTAAGTAATTCTGTGATTTATCTATGACTCATCCTGAGTTTTTGTAACCTGTGATTAAAGTGCAGCAGATATTATGCCCCTGTGGAGAGCAATTATCTGAGGATTATGGGGAAAAATAGGTCACCTGTGAAATTATGAAAAGTTTCCCATTCCCCGTCTAAATTCTCTCTAATTCCAGGAGGAGAGATGCTCACTGCACTGAAGCTGTGCTTAGGTTCAGCTGAAGGCTGAAACATGTTTGTACTGTTATTGTCAGGCCCTGCAGCCTCTGGAGTTTGCTTAAATAAGGGCAACAGATCCAAATCAACTCTCTAATGAGAAAAAAGTAAAGGGAGTTTTTCTAGAGTGGATCATCACTATTCCTTTCTCATTTAACCTGATTTGTTAAACACTTTTGAATGCTTTTTTATATTCTTTATTTTTTTATTCCTACAGGTGAAAACCTTCTACTCATATCAAAATGAACCTGGTTTTACTCAGAACATTAAGAGAGGTCTGGCTAGCCTTTTCCAGCTACAGCTGCACTCTGGTTCTTCCCGTGAGGTATGGTGCTGTATCAGGCAACATTATCATCACCTGAGGAACAGGCAGAGCGTGATCTGCTCTGAAAGGCAGACCTGTGGCTCTTGCTGACTTCAGAAGGAGTGAGCTGTGATAGAAATCAGCCCCTTGATCACGTATGAGGTTGGGGACATAAAGACAGTCTTCTGAATATTTGGTGATACAAGTCAAGTTGCTGCAGTTAACATAAAGAAGTAGTGCAATCCATTTGATTTTAAATGCCTTTATAAATTTAGCACAATTTGGTAATAAACCACCTTAAACCAGGTCACTATAAAAGTGTTTATACTGCTGTTGAAAGTTGGTTGATTCCTAAATTCAGTTCATTGGAGTCCCATTCTAAATCAGAGTACCCAAAAGTTGGCACTGGTTTAGCTGCATCCATTTAAGTTGCCTTCCACTGTTAAATTTCTGTATCTGTCCCCTTGAACAAAGCTCAAATATAACTCAAAATTGTGATTATAGTGTGAACTGCCCAGTATTTCCTAATTTTTTTGTTTAAACAAACATTGTTACTTTTCTTCATAGCCATCTAATGAATAGTACCATTGCCAATCCAAAGCAGATAGTTAGAACCACTGACATCCTCAAAACTGTGAAATAAACCCAAGCAGTGCAGCATCTCAGGTACAGGATTCCAACAGTGGAGAAAATGCTTCATCTTTGGAAGGTGTTCTGTGATCCCAGAGATAAATTCAAGAAATTTTTCTAATCTAACTCTCTTTTCCAAGGTGGACATTTCTGGGAAATGCAATACTACTTACCACGTGCGGCAAGATCAAGTGACTAAAATAAAAGACCTGGACTCCTGTGAAATAGAAAAGAAAGGATTTACCAGCCACAACCGGGTATGATTTCTTTAACAAAATAAAATCGATTCTTCCTATTTAAGATATATTCTTAGCAGCTACTGCTCATCTTCTCAGAAGTCCTTCTTGCATTAGAGACAGCAAATTCTCTATGTGAATTTTGTAGTTTTACTAGCCTGAATGTCGTATGTAGTTCTCATGGAGAGAACAGGAAATGGATTCTCCTCTAGTGTAAACCACTTTGGCTCAGCTGATACAGACACAGTCATAGTGATAACAGTAACCTTTTTCCCATCCGCTGTAAATGCCAGGAAACATGCTGACTCCTGAATGGAGCCTGGTCAGGCTTGCCTGGAAGGTCAAAGGCTTCCCTAATGCACAGGTGTTATACAGGAGATGTGCCATAGAGGTAACTGAAGCCCTACTACAGTCCTGATGGTCCTCCACTGTTAGTAATAAGTAGTCAGTACTGAGGGCTGGACATAAGCTGAAGGCACTGGGATTCTCTGCGTCAGAAACTGACCTTTCCCAGCTTGGAGGAGTACAAGGACAGTACACACTCTCTTAATAAACTGCCTTAACACTATGACTGGGTTCCAAATTTTCAAACTTACCAGAAAGACATCATCTTGTTTACAAAACAGGAAGTAAAGCCAGCCACCTTGTTTGATCTGACTGTGAACATGACAATCTCATTTACAAGATATTTCTCTGGAAAAGATTCTCATCTTATTTAAAGTATATCTTAAACTAAATGTAGTACTGGGTGTTTTCTCAGTTGCAGCCTTCTCCATAACTTCCTGCCCTGTTCCCACTGTCTTTTATCCTGGTACATACTGAATTTGAAGCACATGGTGTAGAAGTGAGTGGCTTCTTACTGCAGAGGGAATTCTTGAAAACCTGGTTTATAGGCTTAGCTTGAGATGCCAGCCTATATGCACCTCCCTCATATGTCTCTACTTCATTACAAGTCTTGCCCTGGTTTGGAACTGTGAGCCGTTTTCCTATTTTGTTGTTTATTGAATAGCCTTCTTTCTGTTTTATTTTTTAATTTTTTTCAGATCTTGGATGTCAGTACAAAAGCCACATCTGCTACAGTTTATGTGCTGGAAGACAGTTTCATTAAATCCATTAAGGCGGAAGAAAATTTTGTTTTCCTTCTGAATTACCGACGAAAAACAGGTGCCAAAATAGTTTCAAAGTAAGTTGGGCCATTGGACTGTCATTGATGGTAGCAGGACTAGTGGTTCAAGTCAGGTTGTATGTGTAGGTCTTATAGAATCAGGATCTAAGGCTGTAAACTCTCCAGGTAAGGATTTAGGTCTCTTTTTTATCCATATACAAAATATATATCCAGCTGTGCCGGGTGCCAGGTCCAATTTTGATTAAGGGTTCTACCACATTGCAAATAATAAATAATAACATTCAGAAGAAGTTAACTGAAAACAGCAGGAATTGGCTAAACCTTGTAATCTACCCATTAGTGCTATAGGTGTTGTGTCCTATCATTTCTGAAGAAATACTTCTGATGGATTTCCATTTCTAGTATGTGAGAGTTTGGAAGTATAGAAAATAAAATCTACCGCATTGAAAGGAAACAACAGTGAACCCTAGATCTGTGTTAAACTTCAGACTCCAAAGCACTGAAAGTGTGGAGATACTCATACAAGATAAATGATTCAGGCATCTCAGTAATGTTAGATATTTAAAAGAAGAAGTACATTCAAAAATCTCACTTTCCAGATCTTTTAAGAAAAAATATATGAAACATTTCAGAATGTATGTGATTACTGAAGGCTGTTTATCAAGTGCTATAAATCTATGCCTTAGAAAGTCTCTCATATAGGTATTTCATTGCTCATAACTCTAGCAGTAATTTTGCAGGTGTCAGATATTTCTGTTACCTTAAAAAACCCATAGACTTGTCATGTTCTGAACATTTTAAAATAACACTTCAATAAGTCTGTATTCTGTATTTTTTTGTCTGTGGAGGGTTTTTTTTGTTTCTTCTTGCTGTGATTTCTACATCTCTGCACTGATGGTTGAGGTCTAATGGTGTCCTCACTGTGTGGATGTACAGGCAGAGGCTGGAACTGAAGTCGGTACAAGCTGGGCTGGGACTGATCGCTGCAAAGCAAGTTGCCAGTGTGATCAAGACCTTGGACCCCAATTACGTTGCCATGCCCCTGGAAGCAGAGCCGGTGAAATCGGAATGCAAGAAGTGCCCTTCAGTAAGTAAACATAGGTTCATTGGACATCAGGTTGCTTAGCTGAGCAGGACAAATGTGAAGGGAAGTTTCTGTCCAAGCAGAACTAGGACAGGTCCAACATATCGATATAAAATACACCCTGGAGTGGGGAGAATGGAAGTGTTGCAATGGTGCTCACCCCACAAGAGTGTCTTAAGATCTGCCACTAAAAGTACCAACCTTTTTGCTCTCTTTTGAAGACTGAGTGCAGTATTTCTCCAGATCATTGGAAAATACAACACCCTTTTGTTTTATCTCACCTTTGCCATCCTTGAGCTGGCAGAAGCTTATTTCCTCTGGGTAAGGGGGTGGAAAATTAATTTTAAGGTGATTGATTGGTGTTCATAAACAATTGACAGCATGGAGGAGCTGAACTGTTCCTAGAAATTAAAGTTCATTAGCCACTCCTCAGGCAGGCTAAGCATTTGTTGGTAATATATCTAACCTCTTCCTACTACCTGACCCCAAGGAAGTATTTGTTTAAAAGATTTTATAGGTATTTTATAAATATAAAATGGGGCTTTAGTATTCTTGGGAAGTCCAGTAATGTTCCCATTTTTCCCTGGAAAAAAAATTGCCTTGTTTTTTTATATTTAAGACATCTGAAAGCTAAGAGCATGGCACTGTAAATGCTTCATCTTTTGTTTTACTAATGATATTAATCATAAACTAAATAAATTACTACAGTGACTGTTAGCAAACAGTATTAATACTATTACCATTGAGCAATGAATGGGAACATTAATTTAAGGATCATTATTCTCTGTTTTTGATAAGCAAAGATGTAGCTTCTATTCAGCACACATAATTCTAGTTCTCCAGAGATACTCCTTATGAGGACAAATACGTTCCTATATTGGAACTTGTGCTAGTTATTTGGAAGTAGCATTACACTGTAGTAATTCATCTTGTCTAGTGCTTGTTGAGCCACAGAGAAGACCAAAACCACATGTTTGGGGAATATAGAAATGATGCTGCATATGTACTGGAGCAGTTCTGAGAAGGAAACATCAAGGCATCCTAAACAGAGTAGGAACAGGTGTTTTTTCCCTGACTCTGCTCATCGGAGTTTGTGCTGATCAGTTTGTGACTTGAAACTGAGTTTATCAAAACAGTTATAATTTCCAGACCAAGATAACAAACACAGGCTATAATTCCAGAGCACTGCCTGAGGACTGAGCTATGTCATTATAAACCTAATGGCACGAGGAGAATGAAGTTCTGCTTTCTCACTGTATTTTTCAGTAACTGCTATGAAAAGATGGGCTCTATAAACAGAACACTGTATCCAAAGCAGCAACATAGCATATGGTACTTATATATCACAGTATACATTAATGCCCTGCTGACATGCTATGCCTTAGAGTTTTACATTCTCAAAGCCCTTTTTAAATTGTAACAGGTCTTATCTCTATCTTTATGAATTTGGTAAAATAACCATTACTATTGTTATTTCCCAGATGGCAGCACTAGCTTCTCTGAGCAAATGTTTGCACTTAAAATCAGGCCTAGATTTCTGTGTTTAGACAACATAAAGCATGCTCTTTTCAGAAGAGCTCACACATCTTACACTGTTTTATGCTCATGGTTCCTATGAGAATGGATTCTTGCCCCTTCTGAAAGTGAGGTGGGTTTGTTCTGTCTTGTGCAGCCACCCTTTGTATGTTGGTAAACAGCTGTCAGGCACTGACATTCAAAACCAACTCCTGCTCCATTTAGAACCTCTTGGTTTGGCTAGAGTTTTGCTAGAGTGCCCACAAGAGCTCTGTTCTGATCTCTCTGTCAGAGAAACAGAGCTCCGTGTCCATGCTGAGTGCACACACTTTCACACAGGTGGAAGTGTGTGCATCTTGTGCCTGAATGTTTGTATTATTACACCCAGACATTCACATCAGGAGAATGAGGGCCCTCATAAAAGTCAAGGGTGAAAGGTGTTTTTAGTGCCATGGTCACTGCAGGAGATGGCAGCTGCTCCTTTGTAGCCATTGAACAGTTTGAGCACCCCCGAAGAGGAAGGCTTGGTCTCCACTCTCTTTTGCTTGACAGGGCTCCAGCTTGCATCTCCCACATTGTTTGTCTGTAGGGTATGAGCTAAACTGACTAAGAGCAGCCCACACAGCTGGGCTCTGCATGGGAGAAAATACAGGAGTAATAAGGTTAGAGATTTTTTTTCTGGACTGTGGTGCAACTTCAACAGGGGGAATAAAAGGTGCCCCATATGTGTATCCAATTTCAGTTTATAATAGCAGCACTGACCTTGGTGCTAAGCACTAATCACCAGTTGAGGTTAAAAGACCCATCTGTGCCTCAGAACATGAGCTACTCCCAGGTGGTCATTAATCCTCAGGAAATATCCTGTGTCTCAATCATTGTTGCCTAATTATTGTTTGTTACAGTCGATAGAAGTTGCACTCTGTACTGATGAATGATACTTCTAATTGCCAGCAGGTTCAAGTGCTATTGCCCAATACAAAATCCACAGAGGGGAAGTATTTTAGTAAAGGTCAAATGGGTGCTACTGTTATTTCCCACTCGGGAAAACTGCAGTAAAGACTGCTGCAAAGAATAGCTGAGTTTTCACCAAGGAATGTTCTCGATACTTTGAGATAACAGAGGCAAAGGCAAGGGAGAGAGGAAAGGTCAAAATACCAGCCCCAGTTTCTTATGGGAGTGTGTCTGGAAGGACAGATATGGGTGCTTTGCTACCATGTTGGCTCATTCAGGTAAAAAATGTGGTGTGGGAATAAATACAGCAACCATCAATTACCTGTTCTAATACCATTTTACCTGTCATTTTGTACTATAGCTACAAATCCCTTTGTATGCAAGTGTATGAATAAAAAATGGGAATACCTTCTTGGACATTGAATCCTGTTCTATACTAACCCAAAATTACCATCTTCTCAGAAAATATGATTATTTTGTGAATTGGGGATTGTGCATCTCCCTCTTTAAAAAAAACAACCTACTTAGGGAAAAATGGAAACATAAGGCAAACACCATATTTACCAGAAAGCACAGTAAATTTGCAAGAGAAGAGAATTCACTTTATTCCAGTTAGAGTATAAATAATCTTGTATTGTTCCAAAATAGATTGCATTTAAGGTCATTTACAATATCAGAAAAATATTAAAGCATTGGAAGAGACACAGCTGTAGAAAGGTTTCAAAGATATTTGTGCTGGGATATCATAAAATGAGTAATACTTAGCTAAAGGATCATCAATCTATTGGATTTCAGCTCATTTGAGCAACAGCTGGCCTACATATCTGCATTTAGTAAGTCTGATTTTGAGAACTGAAACCACAATCTGAGAGATTTGACATAATATAATTTGTTTTACAGCTTTCTGAACACTGGCAGAGCATCAGAGAACGTATGCATCCTGACAAACTTTCCAAAGCTGAAGCAGCAAAAACCTTTTTGTCCTTCATTCAGAACATCAGAAAAGCTACGAAAGAGGAGATACTGAAAATTATTAGAAGTGAAAATAAAGAATTTCTGTAAGTTACTATGAACAAGCTTTTAAAAGGTTTAAGTTACTGAAAAATGCAGAAGGGCAAATTGCATGCAAAGAGATTGAGTTCTACTGGTGATGTCCTAGCAATGCAAACCCAGTGTTCAGTACTGTCTAGAGGAAAAGGATTTTTTTTTTAAGTTATGTTTTTTCTTGTAATATGATAAATTTTCAGCACACCCTTCAGCTGCCAGGGTTGTATCTACAATGCAAGGCCGACATGCTTTGTAGTTTAGCCAAAGGTTCTCAAACCAAATGCTTGTTCTGAAATGCCCTATAACTTGACTTCCCATTTGTTTCCTTCAGTTGGAAATACAGCAAAGAAGGGGAAGGTTGATGCCTGGGAATTGTTCTAGTATTAGAGTTTGGTTGTGAACAGCATGCACACTGAGACTTGAGAGTTGAAAAGCATTTCTGAGTCGTATGGTCAGGATCTTTCCAACAAATTGTAGCAGTTATTAGCAATAGAGATAAACCTGAGAGTCACTCAGGTAGCATAGAAGCCTTTTCTCTGTGTGCCATTGTGTATGCAGTACTAAAACACTTTTTTACATTTACAACCTTGTCCTGTAAACTTTAATGCACTTGTGGTAGTTTGGTATTTTAACACTTTTTTAGTCCCCTATTTGCCTAAATTCGAGTATTATCCATGGATATGAATTCATGTACCATTTTGAGGTGAAAGAGTTCAGGGACACTTTTCCTCACAACAGTAAAAGATTCTCTTACTTGCAATTGAGAGACCTTTCGGCACTTTACCTTCTTTCTTTCAATATGCAGCAAAGTCCTTTCAGTATTGTCTGGCTCATTGCAATGACATGTTTATTTAATTTCCACTTCTTTGTAGTCCACAGGTGGTGGATGCCGTAACCTCGGCTCAGACACCAGAATCACTGGAGGCCGTACTGGAGTTTCTTGACTTTAAGGATGCAAGCACTTCTATCCTGCAGGAGCGATTCCTGTATGCCTGTGGATTTGCTTCTCACCCCAGTGAAACGCTCCTGAAATCTTTAACTGTAAGTCAAAGGACAAAAGAAATACAACAGAGCTAATACTCCTATGCCTTGTCCCAGTCAAAGGGGAGGGGAAGAAGAAACAACTCCTGCCGTTTCTAATTTTCCTTTCTTTATGCCCTTCAGGGTTTCTTATAAGTGTGACGTTAACATAGAGCCTGCAAACAATAAACATTCCTAGATCCAGACTGAAAGTCTGTTTACTTTGTAAAATGTTATCAAAATCTACTTGGAAAAGAAACATAATACTGAATGTTAGGAAAATAATTTGAGGATTGATTGTTACTTTATAAAAGTCCTGTAACCATAATTGTAAATCCTTTTTTTTTCCCCAGATGAATCTAACTTACTGAATGTAACTCAAGGTGAAAATGGCAGTGAGTTATTATATGTAATATATATGTAATGATAGAGCTGTGCTGTACTTAGCCTGACCCCAGGCCATTGTGATAATCACTGCCCTTGCACTGCATTAATGTTCACAGAAAATGAGGGAGCCTATTGAACCCACTGCAGAGTGTGGCTCATGACATTTACACTGAGACACTAAACAGCTTTGCTTTTGCTTGACAGGAGAAGTTCAAGGGGGATGTTGCTAATGAAGAAATCAGAGAAACTCTTGTCATTGTCATGGGAGCGCTCATCAGAAAGCTGTGTGACAGGGGAGGCTGCAAGCTTCCAGTGAGTATCTGATAGTCACTGCTGCCCAAATTCTAGTCTGCAACACAAGTGACTGATCCCTGCTGACATTACTGGGAGAGCATGACAAATGTGGGAAGCAGATTCTCCCGCTTAAAATAAGCCCATAAACTCCTTTGTTTGATAGAAGATGGTATTTTTTTTTTTAATAATGACATCTACTTTGTCAGATTTAGGCTTTAATCTTGTCTCTTCCCATTTCTGTGGATTTCTTCCAGTTTCCCCTTGTCTGACAGATCTTTTTTCTCACTGCTGAATCTGTGAGCAGTACTTGTGCTCCCTTGTCCAAAAGCTTTGCATGTCCTCAGAGAAACACTGGCAAACTCAGGATCTGTTTATTATTTGCAGCCACCTTAGGTTATGTCACCTCTGTGAAGAAAATTCATTGGTTCAAGTACTCAACTGTGCCCCAAACATGCAAAGAAAAACCCAGAAGGAAGACTTTTATTCTGAGCATGAACTGAGTAGATGCTGGTGTTAGAGGATGAGAATGATCAGACAAGGCTGCTGGACCTGTGCTGTTCAGCATTTCAGCACACTGCTGAAAAGATCCAGAGCACCTGAAGGGGCTCTTTTAATTTCCCTTGTTAATTGCCAAGCACTTTTATAACATTATATTATGAGGCACTGAAGAACACTTCCCTTGCCTTTTTTTGTGGGGTCATGTTGGCCCCACAAGGAAGACCTGTGAAGTCCCTGAATCAGGGCAGGAGCAGCTGGCAAGTGATAAAAGTGTGGATCAGGTGTCACTTGTGGCTGCAGTCACTTTGGTTATGCTTGAAGGAAGCCATCAACATATGGCTCACAAATGACACCTTTGCTAACCCTGTGCAACAAAAACATGCTAGAACCCAGCCCTGCCCCTTCTACTCCTGCAAGGGGAAAAAGGGAGGTTTATCATCATCGTTTAATGTACTGTTGATTTTCTTAGGCTGTTGTGGAAGCCAAAAGGTTGATTCTAAATAGACTGGAGAAGGCCAAGAAAGATGACAAAGTGCAGATGTACCTGCTGGCACTGAAGAACGCACTCCTTCCCGAAGCAATTCCAGTGCTTCTGAAATATGCTGAGTCAGGAGAAGGGCCCATCAGCAGCCTTGCTGCCACTACCTTGCAGAGATATGATCCTTCTTTTCTCACCAAAGAGGTAAGAAGATATACTGCCCTAGAGAAGAAGTGCGGGAGACTGTATTAAACATAAAGGATACATTAACAGAGTTCATTTCTTGTCATCAGCAACATGGACAGTGAGATTGAGTACAATCTCACTAAGTTTGCTGATGGCACCAATCTGTGTGGTGCATTCAACATGCTGAAGGGAAGGAATGGATTGGTGGACACGTGCTAGTCAGCCCTTGGCTTCAGGGTTACATACAGCCATCGAAGGTGCCATGCAGTCTGCGAGGAAAACTGGGCTCCCTTCGCAAGAGGGAGCACTTGGGCACCTGTGCAATCCATGTTCTTTCTTGTGCTTTCACATGGGGAGAGCACACAAAGTAAGAGAAGGGTAAAATAGCTGCATCTTACCCTGCAGCCTCCAAGAGTAAGAAAATACATAGAAAATAGTGGGACATGAGGTCCTGCCTCTGCTGCATTATCCTGCATTCCATTTCATACCCACTGCTGGCCACCAGGACTGAGGCTGTCAGGGTGCTCTGCAGTGAGCATGCTGTCGGTGGGGCTGCATGGCTTTCTACGGACTCCCCGTAACAAAGATGTGTCACAGTCTTCTAAGGGACAAGAGGCACTATCTAGAAAATTAAAATCACAAGATTCTTGATTTTTAAAGTACATATTTCCCAAACCTTCAAGAAAATGTCTCTCCTACCACTGCCGCATTAATTTGTTCTTAGTGCTGCTACTTATTTACAGCCCCGCTTTGAAAACCAGTGTGTAAGGTTGTATTTGGTCTGTGGCTGAGAGAGCATAACAGATGTCCCACTTGTCCTTGTGGTCACTGAGCTATACATGTCTCAACATTCCAAAAGGACCATGAAAAACATGATGCTGAAAATATATCCTTATGTATTAGCCTTAGCTATGGAGCTAACTTAAGCTAACTTAAGCTGATATTATAAACGAGATTCCAGCCTGTATTTTGCTCAGTCATCTATCTGCGTGAGCATTGAGTGAATAATGTGTTTCCTGACCAGGTGAAGGCAACAATGAACAGGATATACCACCAGACTCACAAAGTCCACGAGAAGACAGTACGAACCACGGCAGCTGCCATCATTTTAAACAGTAACCCATCCTACATGGAAGTGAAAAACATCCTGCTCTCCATTGGGGAACTGCCTATGGAAATGAACAAGTACATGCTCTCCATGATCCAAGATATACTGCACTTTGAAATGCCTTCAAGGTACCTTAAGTTCAGTATAAATAGAAGAAAAAGAAAAGCCCTTCATTGCTTCCTTACAAAGAACACACAGGTTCTCATGAATTACTAAAACTTAAAGACAGTATAAAAGGATATCTTGTTTTTATGTCCCTTGTATTGTTATTTCAGAATAAATCCCTTAATTTCAATTTAATTCTTTAAATAGCTATTCAAGTTTTCACAGGTACAGAAAAGAATTAGGCGTCTGACTTACATTACTGTGACAAATGTCATCTGTTGGTCTTAATTCTCTCACTGGGTCCCTTGCTTTTCTATTTTAAGAACCAGTGATGTGGAAAAATTTTAAACATCACAGCATGAGAATGAACATAATCAATATATCTCTTCTTCTGAAAACCATTTATTTTCAAGCAAGACCTTTGCTTGCCTTTCTTCCTATGACTGCAGGGAGTACCTGAAATTGAAAAGGAGGCTCTGCGTTAGGGCAGATTTTTAGTGGGAAAAGGTAAGGGTTTTGAAGACCCTCTTTCCTACTGGGAAATTCACCCTCTCTCAAATTTGATCTTTCTACTGAAAAGTAATACATTTGGTACTGTAACATTTTTGTATCTCAGTGGTTTTGTTTGTTTGTTTTGAAATACCACAGCAAAACAGTTCGGCAAGTTCTGAAGGACATGCGCACCCATAACTACGATCGCTTCTCCAAGATGGGCTCTTCCTCTGCCTACACTGGATATATCACACGTATGTAACCATGAAACTGCCTCTGAACCCCCTTTCTATTCCCAAACATTTGATTAATCCACTAGTTTAGTCACAGGTACCTTCTTTCTTTTTTAATTAAGGTGGTCCTGATGTGTCATCCACATACAGCCTCGACATCCTCTACTCTGGCTCTGGCATTTTACGGAGAAGTAACATGAACATCCATGTTTTCGACAGAAGCACTGAACTTCATGCCATCCAGGTAACTGCCCACTGTACATAATAACTAAGCCAGTATGTGGTCCTTTTCTTACAGCTTCTAAATCAATTCAGCTAAAGCTTAAGACCACAAGGTTTGCTGCACTGGACAGACAACAAGCCAATAACGGGAAAACAAATGACAGGGGAACACCCCACTATGTGTAGTATGTTTGCCATAAACAAAACAACAAGTGTTTTGTTCTGCATCATACATCAGGGTCTGTGTCTGTGTAAAGCCTATGCTGTTCATCTGATGTAATCAGTAAGAGCTTTGTGAGTTTATAAAATCAGGTCCTAGTTCAGGTATGTCATAGAATAGAAATTCAAGGAGTAGATCAAATGTACAAATCAAAGAGATTTAAATGCCTGTGTTTTAGACTTTTCTTAACATTGGCAAGAACCTTCAGTATTACAATTCTCCTAAATTTATGCAGGACAAAAATTGTGCAGTGGAACGTCTCTGGCTTTTCCTCCCAACTGTCCATGAAAAATAGTCATGTGAATAAAGGAAAATGTGTTTGAAAGAAAACTAGTCTCAGGATTGTCATCTGCATGTGGGTAAATCCTGCTCTGCACCTAAAGGGCAAAAGCATGGCATAAGATTATTTTATTTTCCATTTTTCTAGGTGCTCTACCTAGTTCCATTAAGTCTTAACCTCATACCTTTTTTTTCAACTACAACACGTAAATTATGATTAGGCTCTTAGACATTAAGAAAATGTGTAGGGTTGTTAATAGTCTGAGTCGGGCAGGATTTTTTCCTTGATTCTGTATCACTTTCTTTGTAGGTGGTGATCGAAGCTCAGGGTCTGGAGTCCATAATAGCTGCAACTCCTGATGAAGGCGAGGAAAACCTGGACTCCTTTGCTGGCATGTCAGCCATTCTGTTCGATTTCCAGCTCAGGCCAGTGACGTTTTTCCAAGGGTATGGTGATTTAATGTCCAAAATGCTCTCGGCAACTGGAGATCCCATGAACGTGGTGAAAGGACTTGTCCTCCTCACAGATTACTTACAGGTACTAACAGCACGCAGTTTGCTTCTTTTTCTGTCTCTTGAGCAGAGATGGTTTCTCTTCCACACTGCTATTGCAGGACACCTTATTTTCTTTCTTTTCAATGCTGATAAACCTGACCAGTGTTACACAGGCTACTCTTACTAAGGGAATAATAGAAAAGTCATGGGTATTAAAAACCAGAATGAAATTACATGAAAAGCAGCCTAGAACAAAGGTGAGAAGAGATCTAGAAAAAAAAGCAACACTGAATAAAAGCAAATCCAACTGAGTTTCCTTATGAAAACTCATATTGCTCTCAGCTATGACCTCCCCCCCACAGTTTCTTGTAATACAGTATTGTCCCATGTGACCACCTAAGTTTTCCTCACAAGTTGTCCAGGGACCTTGTGTCCAGTTAGGCAATAACTGTCAGGTGAATGAATCACTGGTATTTTCCCAGATAACTGTCCTTCAAAGAGCAATGCTAAGAGGTCCAAATTTCAACTGTTTATTTCTAGGCAAAGCAAGGAATTTAAATAAGGATTACACCGTTTTTATGCAACTATCACCCCAAATGATTGGCTAATTTTGTGCTTAAATAGATTCATGTATAAATATAACTGGCTACATAATGTGTTATTGGAGGACTAAGAATCTAGACATCTCTCTCAAAGTGCGGGGTCAGCACTTGGTTTGATATCTTTGCTCTTCCCAAGCAGGGATCTCCTTAGACTGTGTGGATTTAACAGCTGTACTCAGCTTATGAAACATCTGCAGTCTCAAACTTTACTTTTTACTTCTCCCTTTTAATTCTTGGCCAAAAAAAATGCCAAAAGTAGATGATGAGATAATCCGCTCTGCTCAAAATTACACGTAAACGCCCTCTGCACATGACAGGTTTCCCCATCCTCTGCTCCTTCAAATGGTATTTTAAGTCCAGAGGGCTTCCCAAGTAGTGCCCAAATTGGCTAACTAAAGCTCATTCCAACAGTGCTTTACAGTTCACACGCAGATTATGGGCAAAAACTTTACTGTGACCTATTTAACAAACAGACCGCAGAGGTGAGAAAGATAATCATGTCTAGTCCTGAGCATAGGGAGCATTTAGAGAACTAAATATTTCCAACTGCTGTGCATGCACCAAGCTCCAGACATACTCTGGCTGAATCAGCTGGCTGGGCACCCCCAGAGCTCTGTCAGCCAGCAAATTCTCCACTCCTTGTCTTTGGAGAACCTCTCAGAAGTCTGGGGCAGCCAGGGTTGGGACTGTGTGCCATATTTAACAATATCAGGGTGTAGTGTTTTCAGTCAGTCACTGACTCTCTGGAAACCTTAGCAGAAGTGTCTTACCTCTACACCCTATAAGGACAGGAATGGTTTAAAGCGCTGTTGAACACAGCTTTGGGCTGAGCTGCCATTTAAGCACAGCCCATCTTTCTAAGAATGGTCTTACAGCTATGCTCCATCTCAACAGCTCATCAACATGGTTTTGGCACTTCCACATGGCCACAGTGTTGTTTGAGGGCTAAGAATAACCAGAAGTCGTATTCCCACTATAAAATAATCAGCTCTCATAAAACTGTTTTCGAGACTCCTAAGTCACCTGCATTAAAGTTCAGCAGTGTTAATAGTTCTCCTAGGCAACACACCTGCCAGAAGCCCAGAGAAATTAAATACTGTATTAATAGGTCAGAGAAGCCACTTGAAAGCCAGACCCCAGTGGAAGGTAGCCAATTCCCAGAGAAGTGCCTGTTGCAGCCATCTCTGCATTGCATTACAGTAAGGTTGCATTATAGTGCAGTACATAAAGACATTCTTTTGTTGAAACATTGCACGTTTCAGCATTTTGAACAGTAACAAATGACTGATTCTGATCTTTGGGATCACATTTTCCACTGCAAATGAGACACAAAGCTTAAAATAGGAAGGGAAAGGAAAATACTTCTCCTGAGGAGGCTGGGTCCCTGTGATTTACACCTCCCATCAGCCTGGATTGGATTTGCACATGAGACGAAGGACAGCGCTGAGCTATAAATAAGGAAATAGATGAGCTAGTAAAACACAAGACAAGTGCTCCTAAACTTCTCTGCTGGTTTCAGTGACAAATACAATTTAATTCTAGGTAGCATTTAAGCCTTGAACCGTGAAGCCTTTGCAAACCTAGCCTTCTTTAATATTCTTGGGTGCAATTTGACAATGCATCTAAAAATATCTGCTCCTCTGGTTGTGTGTACATATCTCTGCCAGCATGTATACTGTTACCTCCTCACTCATTAGCAGCTACCCACCAGTCCAGTCCCAATTAAAAGCGGAGTAAAATAAAGTAAAACAAGCTTTATCTCCACACCTATACAGACCAAAAAGGGAAGTATTTTATGCCCCATTGCAGTCAGTATAAGACCTCCCTTTGATTTCAGAAAGACCACAATTCCAATCCATGATTTTAACTTGTGTGAAAATGAGAAATCAGAGCATCATATGACCACACTTGCTGGGGTCATGCTGAATTTATAAGCTGCAGCCAGCCCACTGCATTCTTTAAATCTCAAGCCCACTTTAGCAGCAACCGACTGCCAAGATGGCTCTGCCAAGCTGGTTCTGTCAAGGAAATAATTTCAAGGATAGTTAACTTACCCTAAATGGTGAAGTAACCATGTACAGATACCATAATTATCCAAGTCTTCGATTACAGCCAGATAACTTTAATGTTCTGAACAAAAACCTTCCCCAATGTTGCTCCTTGCTATAGAGATTAGGAAGATAGACTGACTCTCTGCTTGCTTCGTTCTTAAATATTAGGACAGCATTAGTTGGAGCCACTGGACTACTGAATAGCTAAGAAGAGAATAGAGTCTTCTAGGGTGCCTGGACATCAAAAAGGGGGAGGAAATTCACATTCCCACGTGTCCTATAAAGGCCTGCAACAGTACAGGTGCTGACAATACCACAGACACAGAAACCTGGGAGGAGGGAGAAAACCATCTGTGAGATGAGAGAAGGTGTCCTGTATGTGAGGCACATGATCAAAATAAGCTTTTCCCAAATTAATGTTTATTTTTAAATGGTGAATTAATCCACTAGTTCTTAGGGAAGCAGAACAACTATATAAAGAGAGCTAGATTGCCAAGATGGGTGAACCTTAAAATCTTGGCTGTGTGTCAAACCTTAAAAGTAATGAACTGCCATGACCCTGAGCTATACTACCACTTCCGAAATGCACTTCATGGATGTGTTTCCAGTCCAGCCTTACAGGTTTCATGAAGCCATGAGCATATTTGATATTTGATAGAAAATGCATTAAATGTAAATTAAGGTGCATTAGCCGATGAGTATGGCCACCCAGCCACTGAAGACACAATTCCTGTTATATGGTGGGTTTGGAGTCACTACAAACAGCACAAGTGGCAGCATCCTACTGCCACTACAGGGCTGCTCAGGGGTGCTGCAGTCACACTGCAATGCACCTGTGCTGGGTTTCCAGTGAGGAGTTTAATCTGATTGAGCTGGACTGCCATCACAGCCTCCATGGGGCTTGTGTGGTAGATCTTGGAGACATAATATTCCCTGCAGTGACACTCCACGCAGAAATTATGCCAGCTGGCACACAGGGGAGAGGGGAAGGATGCAAGGCGCCTTGCTGTAGCTTCATCCCATTTTTGAGGGAGAGAGGTGCATCAGGATGTTTTGTCCATCCTTTCAGAAAATCCCTCTATTCCTTTTTGTTCCTGCAAAAGGACAAGTGGTGTGAGTGCAGTACCAAAGAGAATAAGGAAACCTCTGAGGTCTGCAGTCAGTAACCTGTGCTTTCCCATGGCTCCAGGAAATCCAGCTGCAGTCTGGGCCAACAGCCAGTGCGGAGTTCCTGGGTGGACTGGCCATCGACATCTCTGGGGGGATGGAGTTCAGCCTGTGGTACCGGGAATCCAAAACCAACGTCAAGAACAGGTGAGATACTCCCAGCACGTGCTGTAGCTGTAGACAGCTTAGGCTCCTGAGCCTTGATAGTCCCAATGAGAAGAATTGAAATATAAAAGACCTTGCAGATGAGTTAGAATTAAGTAATTAAATAAATTGATTTAAATCATTATGTGCATGGGAGAACATTTGTACTTCTCTTTTCCTTTCCACCTGGGTAATACCAGTTCCTGGTGGTCTCATCTGAATTTATACACTTTTATGTGAAGAACAGGCTCCTCTGAGGGCAGTTTTTAGGTGTGTATGGTAGGACTGTTTGTAATTCAATTTTGTCTTTTTTAATGTGTTTTGAAATAATTGTAATGCCTGAATTTTTTTGTAGGGTAGCTGTGTTTATAGCTGGTAACACCGAGGTGGATTCTTTCTTTATGAAAACTGGTATGGAAACCACTTTGGAAGCAGAAACAGCTTTAGACTTCATCTCCACGGTGCAGTTTTCACAGTACCCATTTTTGGTCTGTATGCAGATGGACAGAGTGGAGTCTCCATTCAGGTAAGAACTAACAGCACAGACTTTCTGAGGTGTCCTTCCACCCACCTTCTGGAACTTTCAGTTTTCTCAGCCACAAGAGTTTAACCACTGAGGCCAAATTCCAGCCCAACACAATCAGTTGCAGTGCAGGCTGTTACAGACACTGACCTGTCTGCTAACCCATTCTTCCCTGTACCTCACCCCTAAGATTCAGAAAGAACCTTTTTGAAGATCACAACTGATCGGCTCTGAATGTGCACTTTAGTCCAGTTTTTTAATTTGGCTTTGCAAGTGAACTGATTCAAGTGGCAGTGATGCCTCCTCCAGCCACCTAGAAACAGAGACTAGACAAGAGTAAGGGAATAAAGATAGGTATTTATTTGAAGGGCCTTCAAGGTACACCCTGGGGGAGCCAGAGGCTGCTTCCAAAAAATTGGACCCCAAGATGGACGACAGGTCACGAGTTCTTCACACTTTTATAGGTTTGGACCATTTGCATATCAGGGTTAATTCTCCAATTAAAGCCCCAGTTTTAGCGATGTAACGCCCCTCAGCTTGCCCCCCTTAGAATCTTTAGTTTACACATTTTGGGCCTAAAAACAGCCTGGTTGTCCTTGAAGGCAAAGCCCGGAGAGGCTTTGTTATGTCTACCTAGTACGAGAGAGTAGGAATTACAGGCTACAAGGAACTTCAGAGTTACACTCTAAGCAGTACAGGATTTAAAAATACAAAAGTTAAAACCTAAGGCATCAGCAGGACACCAATCCCCTCATGTGCAATGAGTTCTGATGGTGACCTCAGACTTTGCCAGCAGTAGTTCTCTATTACACTGTTGAGAGAGAAAGTGCAAAGCCATAAATGAGCTGAAGTGGAAAGTTTTCTTCATCATCTGCTATTTACTGATGTCAACAAAAGTACCTGGTCTGTTAAGCTCTTGCAGCCATTATGTTCTGCCATATTTTATTAAGGCACCAGTTTTCCTAAAACTAAACAACTGTGCAATAAGGTTAAAAAGATGCTTTTCAGTAGCCAAAGAACAGTAATTGAATTGGGTTTACTGGGTTTACTACTCTATGTTTTACCCTATTTGCTAAGACCTAAGGAAGATAACATTTGCAGAGCCTGTGCCAGGTTTCCATTCAGGTTTTTCTCATCCGAAAGATGGTAAAAACCTGAGAGGAATCAAAGAACTTGAGGATCTTCAGGAAATCCTAAGAAAACAGTATCTGCTATTCTGCAGCTACTGAAACATCTGGCGATTATATCTGCTCACTGTGGAAGTGCCATCGCATTTGTGTGCAAGGGTGAGAGCTCTGCATAAACCTGCTAATGCCAGAGCCTGGTGCTGTGTCTTTGCAGGACTCACATGACCAAGTACGAGAGCCTGCCCTCTGGCAGGCGCTACACTGCCAGGAGAGGGAAGGCAGCCACGCTGGCAGGGAATGAATACCCTCTCCACCAGGAAAACTCCAACATGTGCAAGAAGGTGTTTGGCGCAAAGTCTGACTCTGCTGGCAGCTGGTTTTGAAAGCAGGACCTGAGCTCCTGCTTTCCCGAATCCCTCAATGACTTAGGCCTGCACGTAGCTTACCAGCGTGGAGCTTGACCTTGCACTGCTGCAGTTAATGGGAAATTTGCCATTGATTTCAACGGGCCAGGATCAAACTCCCAGTGCGTGCACAGTGTTTACATATTAACCTATATTTAAAACTTTTGTAAAAAAAAAAAAATCCCTAAGGCAAATAAAGACCAATTTGGTAGCATTCCATGCACTCCCTTAAGGGTGGTGCTTGTTCTTCATTTTTACTTTTTTGTGCCAAAAACAAGAGTAATCCTTCATTTTTCTTTCTTGGGGAATACAGAAGTCTGTGTTTTTGACATGAAGGAAGAACAATTATGATGTATAAAGAATGATTATTTATAAATGTATTTTAAAGTATTTAGGTGTTTTAGGCCTATGACCAATCCCCATGCAAATACTCAAGTACAATTAACATCTAGATAGGACCATGAGTTCCTGCTTACTCAGTATTGCCTGTTTACAAAAAAGCAGGTTTTATTTTACACGATTTTAAGGGATTTTGTGGGTTTTTTTAAGCAGTCAGAACTCGATTATTATTATTTATCTTTTGGAGTTTTTTTATTAACTGCTGTAGTTAAATAGAATTGATTAACAGTGTGGGGTAATGGTTCCAGAAAGACTTACAGTTGCCTTAATTCTGTTCTCATTGAAATCAATGGTATAATTTCTGTAGCTACCAGAAGCAGGAGCGGAGTTAAGCCAACAATGGTTGCTTGTCAAGGTTGCCTCCTAAAAATTTGTGTCCCTGTGTGTAATCAAGGGAGGTGCACTTCAAAAACTGAGCACCCACTAAGGCAATTTTGAACTATGATGAAGGAAAGGGTATTGAAAGAAATAAATTTTGGATGCACAGTCTAGCAAAGCCTGCGCAGAGCCAGAAAATTTTCTTCTAGGTAAGTTAGGCTTGTATTTCAATGCAAAAAAGTAATCACTACTCAGACAAGTCCTCTTATTAAAATTACTTATACACTTCAGGCAGTGTCTTCATAGGATCTGTGAAAAAAAAAAAAGTTTTACATTTACATCAGCATTGCAGATTAAAAAAGAATATACTCCATCCCAACTCAGCTGATCTCTGAGCCGTCTGATTTAATTTTTATAGGACAAGGTGGGCAAGTGCTGGTCACAAAAAAAGTAAAATAAAAAGCCAAGAACGATTGTTTTTTCAAAAAAACCTCAAACCCAAAAGCAGGCAGGAAAAACTCATAGATTGTCATGAAAAAAAAAAAATATTACAAGATTAAGAAAAAAATTCAAATTCTTATATGTTGTACAAAACCAACAGTGCAGAAATCTGCAAAAATCAAACTGTCAGTGGGATGAAATAGTCTGCTTGTTGTCTTTCCTGAAAATGCTGGCACATTTCTAGTCAAAGCATAAATAAAACGGGTAAAAATACAGTGTGAAGAAATTGTTTCCAGTCTTATTGTCTGTTACTTTCTGGGTAGGGAAAGCCTGTCATTGGGGAAGGAATGGTGTTGATCGGGGTAAGAGGAACCATTTTACTCACCTTCACAATATGAAGGAATAACTTCAGTTGGACACTCACTTGTCCTGGGCTCTGTCTCTAATCAAGAGACCTCCAGCTGGATGCACCGCAGGCTGGAGGTGCCTGCCCAAACCCTCTGCCCAGAGGAGAGGTAAGACCCAGGCATTCCTCTTCAGCATCAATACTGACCTCAGCATCAGCTCTCAAAGTCTGTACCCTCTGTGTTGTAGACACTCTTTGATACCTCCACTACTGTTTCAGGAACAAACTGAAGACAAGCTTTTGCATTTGTTATTACTACTTGCTCTTTGTATCACAAAAAACAAAAATAAAAGCCGAGCTAAGTACTCATACACCTAGAAAGAGGCAGTCTCCTCCTGCAGTGACCCGACATCCTAAATATAGAAAGTGGACAATGAGATAGGTGCCATCACTATTTTACCTGGAAAGAATTGAGATATCAACATATGACACCTCAGCCCCACTCTGCCAGGCTTGCCTATCAATTTACAACCCAAAATCGGGAAAAAAGGGTTCTAGATAACTGCAATTTATATCTGTAAGATCTTTGTCTGATATCAGCAATCCCACTGCAAAGCTTATGCCTTCTCAATTTTATCAACTTGAAGAACCAGCCTGTAAAGGGAAATTGTGGACCTCCCACAGCTTTGAGACTTAAACAGAGCCTCTGCGACCCACACTGCTCCTTCAGAAGTGATACGTATCTTCGTGGATATCCCCTGGCATGGCAGCAGATGCTTCTCAAGCTATCTGACCCCAACAGCTGGACATAATGGGGATTCCAGGAGAGGTTTAGTCCAACAGCTGGGTAGTGGAAGGCCATGGCTTCCTTACTTGGGCTCCATAGCTACAGAAACAACAAAAGTAACAAACTTCTAAAAATAAGGTGAAATTAATACATTGCTCGAGCCTGCATTTGAAGGGAAAACACACTTAGGGTTACAAACAAAGCAAGTAAGTGTTTATCAGTGGGGGTTAATCTCAGACATGTAACATACATAGTTAATAATGGTATTGCACGTATTTTTAAGTTATCAGCAATGGTAGCAATTAATAATTCATACATGAAGTATAAAAAGTGAATAAATGCTTGGTCCTTTCTAACTGGAAGCCACAGAAGAAACAGTGCAATGATAATCCAGCTAAATCCAAAAAGCAACCCACTTGCAAAAGAGACTTGGAAACTTTCCCCTTCAGATTTCCAGGAGTGCTGATTTTTAAAGAGTATTTTTCATATACTCTTAAAAAATATTCATATATATAGGGATGCAATTTGGCAAGCAGATTATGTGTTCTCAATCGCAACAAGCCCAGAGGACAGCAATTCTGAAATAGGTGCTTTTTTTTTTCTTAATTATTTTTTTAGTGTTATATTTTATGTTTGGATAGCTTGTTTAGATCTGACATCAGGGAATTATCTGCTTCTCATTTTACTTTTTTCCCACTCCTTTTGACAACAGAGTTGCACTTTTACCTTTTTGGTCTTGTCATTCCTACCAGTGTTATTTTAAAGACTATGTAGAAGCTTACATGGTTTTCTCCAACAGTCCTTGAAAATCCCAGACATATTCCACCTTTCAGTTTATTTAAGGTATTGTAAGAAATCCTCATACTTTAATTTCAGTGGATTCGTGTGGTGTGAGGCACTTTGTGGCTGGACAAACACTGGTTGCAAGACTGGGCCCTTTAGAGTAAGGTTAAAGTTCATGTCTCTCAGTTTTTTGACTTTTGACCTCTCTTTTGTAGAGCTTAAATTTTCCATCTCTTGTGAGAAACCAGCAGTGCTGTGAAGATCTTGTTACAGAGCTCCGCTGAAATCAGGCTCCGGGAGCTCTCCTTCAAGAAAAGCAAAGGAGAGTTCCCAAATTTTCCAGTTCACAACCCCAGGTCCCTTTGCAATTTCAGACTTCTTTAATTTGAACAAAGTGATCCAAGGCCTTTCTCTCTGCTCTACACACCCACTGTAAGTTTGTGCCTGTTTTGGTCATCCTTTATTTGCTGTGGTTACCCAGCTTGCTCCTGTTCAGCTAAGCCTGTGGGGCTGCACTCTTCCCAGTTCATTCCCCCCCTTCCCCATTCTTCCCTTCAACATCTGTTCTCATTCCAATCTTAAGTCTTTTGGGGCTTCCATGTGTGCCTCTGTATGGGAATCACTGCCCAGACACTGGCAGTGAAGCCACCAGTGACATCTATTGTGGATGCAGTGCTAAGGTACAAATTTCAACTAATCTGGAGAGAGAGAAAGTCACAAACACCAACCACTGTTTTACCAGTGAACTTCCCCCAGCAAGGTGGGAAGATCATGTAGCCATGTCTCGGAATGATAAGGCAAATTCACAGCAGATGTCTACATATTGTATTACTTGTAGATAAATAATGAGGTGGGAATCAGTTTTCCTTTAAGTATCTCAGGCACATGATTAAAAGGGAGATCATTATAATGTGCCCCTTACATACTGAAAACTGAGAAGCAAAACTGTTCTTTTAAACTGCAAAAGTAATAATTTAGTTTTCAAGTCTATTTTTGGATTTTTTGGTGTTTGACTCGTGTTTTTTTAAACACTCGGACTTAACAACAGAAATGTTCTCTATCTCCATGAAGGTAGAAGGAACACACTAAAGCAGCAGAAGTTTTTTCCTAGTAATAACTCAAGCAATATTGCTATCCACTAATAAAGTCATCTTATCTTTGCTTGTATTGCAATATTAGGCAATGAAAATAACATAGGGAGTGCGAAGAAAAAAGTTATTCACCCCATCAATTGCTCTGTCTGAACATATTACAACAGGCAAAGATGCAGTTCTTTGGATACCCAAACCAGTCAAAGTTAGTTCACTGAAACTGGGGAGTTCTTTCTTCATTTAAGTTATACTTGGGTAAAAAAAATAAGCAATGCCAACTCCCCTTTGTCCTAAGAGGAAAGAATAGGGATCAGGTCAGAAAGAGACTTTCAATAGTGGGACAAATTCAGGGAGACTCTTGAGTGCAGGGTTTTTGATCTGCTCTGTGGTGGAATCCTTTCTTCTGTTGCTGTTTACATGTTGAACCAAGTAATGCCTCTGTTTTCACTTGTTCTGCACAACAGCCAAGGTAACTTTGCAAATATACAACCAAGCAGGACTGCAGGCTTACTTGCAGTGTGTCTTTTACTGAAAAATACATTTTATTTATCATAACATTCAAGGAAAAAACAAAACAAACCCCAACATAATACAAATGCCAACTCATTCAGTTACAAACTTTGGTACTTGGCAGTTTCAGACAGTCTGTTCTCACATGGCTGTGACGCACTGAAGTGTTCCTGCTGTGCAATTCCCGGAGCGACTCCGCTGTCCTTCAATCCCAGGCCCACGGCATACTGCAGTGGGATCACTTCGGGTTTCAGCTACGCACTTGCCACCGTGTTGTCTACATTGAGAGCAGCTCAAAGAGTCAATTTCTCTCCAGTTATAAATCTTCTTTTTCTTAATTCTTCCTCCACAGGCAACAATCATCAACACGATGCGTTCACGGCATTTTCCCCTTTGCCTTACAGCCCACCCCTCTCTCATCAGACATACCACCCACATCCTCTAACAATCATTATCCTTACTTCACATTTGCACTTTTAAATATCTTTACACCAATAATTAACCCACCCCTTTAAAAATGAGAGGAAAAAGAAAGGGGTGGGGGAAAATAAAGAAGAAAATTTTTAAAAAAAGAAATAGGTGGAAAAAAAGCACAAGCATTTTTGAAGTGTGTGTTCTCGGGTAGCCACAAGTTAATGGCAATATATAAGCATAAGGAATGACACTTTGGCCATCAACACTAAAGAATAAAGGTAGCTTTGAATACAGACAAGGGGGAAAAAACACCCCACACAACCCATAAATACATTTCAAATCATTCACCAATTGATTCACCAAGGGCTAAATTTGATACTGGGTGAAACCAGCCCTGTTGCAAAAGACCAGAACAACATTCTGGTGCATCACTCCAGTCCCACTCAAAGTTTTAATTGGATCCCAACCTAAAATGCATGGACAGTTTGCTGGTGCAGCCCTCAAACCCTGACCGCAGGGCTGGGAGGGAACTTGAGTGGTGCACAGGATTTTGCCCTGCTTTGCACATGGGGTGAATTTCAGCTGCAACATACTATGACTGCACCGTGAAACATATAATACTAGCAGCTTGTGAGCCCTGACATGGAGGGCTTGACTCTAATCCAAGATATGTGGTTACACATCACCCCATCCACTGGAGAAATTCACCACTGGGTATACATGGAGGAGCACCATATTACCAGAGTTTTTTTCTGGTGACCTTTTGTGGCATTATCTGCTGGGTCTGACTTGACTCAAGCCCAGAGTGCGGGTTCTATAAAGTGAAGAACGTGGTGCTCGGGTCTGCAAGACACTCAGCACTCTGGGATGAGTTCAGCAAAGCTTTGCATAGATGGGTGAAGGAAAAAACCCTTCCCCTGAAGTCCCCAGGAATCTGCTTAGATAGCTGAAGTTGGAGATGCATGTGAAGGCTTTGCTGGGTCTGTGAAGTGAAGCACCTTGCAAAACTGACCCCTTGATGCAAACATGAAGTCTCTTTAGTAATAGACAAAATCAAGTAAACACTCTTTGAGATTAGGATTGACACATTCCACTGAAGTAATTGCCCCTGAGAAAAGAAATAGCTGTTGGTATTCCCTCATTTTATTGCTTTCATCTCCACAGGCAGTGAAAAAAAAAAACCTTGCAAAATTTTCCTCCAACAAATACATGTTGAAATTCTGGGCACTTGTTTTCTATGCATTTTTTTTTTCCTTTCAAGTACACCGGGTGAAACTGTAAACCTGAGGTTGTGTGTGCAAACCTATATCTTGTAAACTGCAACGTGAAACTCCACTCCGAGCACCGATATAGGAAAAGGTAGGACAGGAACATTTTGGAACAGGGATGCTAGTATTATACTGAACGTCCTGCACAATGTGTGTGTCACAGGGGACCATCTACTCTGGTACCTGCACTGTCCTGCAGTCCCAAGTACTGTTCTGTTTAACACTGATACTCTAATCACAACACCTACGGACTTATCAGTCATTAGAAAGGCAGAGAAGCATTCATTCCCTTTAAGAGGCAGTCAGCCCGAATCCCAGTGGGAAGTTAAAGCCTGTAACTGCAGACTGTACAACTGAAGAGCACAGGTATGTGCTCCAGCTGGGCACACCAAGCTCTTTAAAAAGGGTTAGATTATTCACTGGATTTTCACAATGATGAAAATGAGTGAGGAGATATTTGAGAAATCACTCGCTATCTGCACACTTGCAGTGCATTTCATCCTGAGGGCAATTACAATTTGTGCCTGTAAACAAATAAATTGCACTGAAATACAATCTCACACGTATGGTTAAAGACAGTTCTACCTGAGTTTTCTGCACCTTGTGAGTTACTCAGGAAAATGAAAACCCAGGGCTTATTTTAAAAATGGGAAACACTGAAACTTCCCTAGCTGCAGGAAACCTCAAGAACAGGTGGAGGAAAATCCTGCCTGTGGGCAAATTGCTTAAGTACAGACTTTTAGGTTTAGCATTTAGACTTCAAAATTCTAATCTGTTACCTCAAGAAAGCTTTATGTTACATAGTTTAGGTTTGCTCTTACATTTATTTGCTTCCCAAAGTGCTTCACTGAACTGAAATTTTGGGCAGCAAACAGACTATTGTATTTTAGTTCTACTGTCATAATAACAATTCTCTTTTGCTGAGACAAACTAGTTGCTGGTAACAAAACAATCAGTTTGAGCAGAGTTGGACATATAAATCACTGCACTTTCAGTAATCTTATTTTATATTTTCTTGTTCGAAAGATAAATATTTTCTTAGCAAATTGTAATTGTAGTCCTCAGATGAACCTGTCAAACAACAACCAAAGAAACTACTACATACTATTGAGACTATAACATTAAAAAATTCCTCTTGCAGGGCATTGTTTTCAACAATGTTGCAATTTAAGGAAGAACAGACTGCAGTATTAAAGAAAAATAAATGCCGTTCTCTCCTTTAGAACCAGGATTTTAAAAAATTACATTCAGTTTCTAGGTTTCCCAGTATTATTTAAACACTGTCATAATTAAGGCAACTTGTGATGTTCAACACAGTACAGAGGAGCAAACAAAAAATGAAAGCAATCAAATGTGTTTTCTGACACTTACACAGTTTTGAACTATGCCAAAAAATAAACACTAAAGATAAATTTAACACTACAGCTCTCTTCATTTGCAATTCCAAGTGAGAAGTACAGAGTACAAAAAACCATCTGATTGCAAATTGTGACTAAAACCTGTATGGAAGACCCTCGTTTACTGCAGTAGAAGAGAGCTGAGGGCTTTATTTTGTTTTTGAAGAGCTGCAGGGCTGCACTGGATCATCACAACACGTTCCAGGGACCCAAATGAAGCTGTGTGTAGATCCACACTGCAACACTGCTGCACTTAAACCCTGCATTTTACAAACAGCTGTAGTGGCTTCACTACCATTGGCTACCAGCACAGAGGCAATGCCTAAAGCCTGCAGATCAGCTTCAGCACAGAAACAACTTTGCACAAAATAATGCAGTAATTTAGTGTTGCTCACATAATTAAATGTAGGCATACTCCAAAATGGGGGCATTTAGGAGAAAACAAGAAACTTGCATGCTTGTTTTGTATGATGAAGCAAAAAAATTGAGAAAACTGTAGAAGCAGTTTTTAGGATTGATGTTGAAGAGTTACCAAGTGTATTTCAAATTTAAGAAGCATAATTCTTCTTCCTTATCCCTGCAGAAAAAACAAACAAACAAAACCAGAAAAGCCTGATTAATATAGATTGTTAGAGAGCTGCCACAACAATCTGAACAATCTTTACTCCTCTGGAGAAGTGCATAAATATCTCCTTTGTCGTCACACTATTCTCGCTACTCATGTCCTAAGCTACTGTCAACAACCAGACAACAGCACCCAACTTTTTAAACTGAGTCAGTGGTTCGGAAGCCCTGGTTTTTTGAGCAGAACCCATCCTTTCTGCTCAAGGTGTGGAAGATGCTGTGCCTTACAACCCCACAGCTCCTGGCAGACTGGTGCTGGGGAACCCCATGGATATAGGTGGGAAGAGGGCAATGTGACCTATGCGGGATTCAAACGATCCATCAGCTCGGTTAAAGAGCTGGGCACTCTCCTTACCAACACAGCATCCAGCATGGAATATGTCAGGAAAAGGGAAACAACCCATACCCACATGCTCCGAGATCTGTGGAGTTAAGACTTAAATACTGCCTCAGGAAATCATCCTGGGCAGGAGGAGTTGTTAAACTCACCATTGACTTTTACTGGTATCAAGGCTAAGAACTATTGAAATGTTTCCTAAGTAGCCTCAGTTTTGAGCACAAGGTCATGCTTATTTCCATTTGTAGACTGATTTACTAGACCAAATGTTGAAGCCTGCTTGGTTCTTGGAATATTCCAGTATTTTCCACTAAAACTGGATAACTTCTTTACTAAATTCTCAGCAAAGGTATCAGCATAAGTAAATCCTATATGCTGCATATTACACTGTAAGTTGACTTCTTGACTTAGTAATGTAGAACATCCATCCTGCTGAACAGGGAACAACTAAAACGAAGTTTAAAAATATCAATTTATGAGCCTTTAAAAATCATTTTTATATGCTATCCACACAAAATTAATTTTTAAAGGCAGGCATAGATTATCTGATAGCAGTTAGGAAGAAAACATAACTAATAAGTATATTTGCATATATGTTCCTGTAACTATAAGGTGTTTAAACAAAACAGTCAAAAATACCCTTTTAATATTGGCAGTACAATTTACTACAGTTGCTTTCTACCTTGCTACCTGTTGTTTTCTCATTTATTTACCTAACACAAGGCAGCAACTCCACAGAGTATAATGGGGTAATAGATACAAAAGTTAAAAACACATTTTCAGTCATTCATGCTGGGAATGACCCCCTGTCAGGCAGTCCACTCACTTCACGCTGGTACTGTCTAGGCTTGGATGCAAGTTTATTTGAACTGAAAATTAGCATAACTTCTTTCCCATATCAAGGAAGAAGTGTAGCAGGCAAGAACGATGTTGCTAAAGCTCCCCCATCTACTGTGAGTGAAGCAGAGGAGGAAGAGAAGCAACCTTGTGATATCGGCTCAGAAACGTGCGCATATTTTCTACTATTTTCTGCATATCAAAAACTTAAGAATAGTTCAGAAATGGCAGCTTGGATCTCGTCAGAACACAAATTGATGGAATCCATTTTATCCCAATGATTTTGCAGAAAGAGCACCAGATACAGAAGGAAGTGCTGGAAGAGCAGCAGATGTGCGGAGGATTTGGTGCCAACACCACCACGGGCATCACACCATTACCAAAGATTCAAGTCACACTGACCTCCCACAGGTCACAGAGACCAAGATGGAGCAGTCCTTAATACAGTGATACAGTTTGTGAATGAAGATGTGAAAGAAACAGAGCAAAGAAGGGAAGAAGATAACATGTGCAGTGCAGAAAGGAATTCAGGAGTGGAGAAAAAGAGAATTCATTCAGCTCATTTTGCCTCGTGAAAAAAAAGACCTGAAAGGACAGTACTTTATTCAACTCCCACACTCAAAGGATGAAATCTGGCTGGTTTAAAATCCATTTTAGGATCTGCACAGCATTGCTGCAATCAAAAAACCCTGATCTGATGTGAAAGTAACTAACTGGAATTAAAAAAGTTAACAACAGTTCACCCTTTGATTCACATAAAATTATACTGATGTTCTTGTTAAGGGAAAAACACTACCCCAAGCAAACAAATACTTTTCATTAGGAAGGGAATGACAAAAGAGATAGAGGAAAATAATGGAAAGCAAAAGACAAAGTAGATAATAAAAGAGAGAAGAGAAGAAAAAATTATCCACAGGGACATGAAAGTTATGTAGGTGAATGAAAATAACAAGAAAAAGAGGGCTATAGATGTGATTCCCCTCTGGCATATACCTAATTTTCCACTGAGAGATAAGATACATGAATAACCAAAGTCTAATGACAAGTTAAATACATCCTGCAGCATGCAGTTAAAATTATTTATTTTAAGACTGTCAGAACAGGTCAAGGAAAAAAAGTGCATCCATTGTCCAGCAGCAGGACACCTCCCTCAGCTGGTTTGAGACAGCCTAGAGGGGGCATCCCTGTCTGTATGGGACAATGAACACCTTGGCATGTTCAAAGATTGAAAGAATGGTAAAATTAAACTAAAGCCTGCACACTGCTGAATGACGTTCTGTACTGAGTATGCACGATTTTGCATCACCAGTCTTTTGGGGCAGCTTTCACACAGTTTTGTAGTGGTAGAGCTCTGACACAGCACAACAAAGCAGAGCTTCTGCTTTACCAGTGAGAAAGAGCAATTTGCCGAGAGCATCACCTGCCTCACCAGGCACTGAAGGCAAGCTAAATACGTGATAACAGGATAACCCTCTGGGAACTGAGAGGCAGGAAATATGATGGTTTTCACTTTTAAAGAGTGATACAAGAAAAGCTAGAGGTTTTTATTTAAATAGCTACTGTTACAAATACACCTGTTATATATCCCACCTTTTCAAAGCTGTCAAATCTCTAATCTGAAATCAAACATATTCCTTCTGCAAGCAGTCTCAATTCAGCCTCCAGACCAAATGGAAAATAATCAACTACTTTTTGCCATTTTATCTAGATTCTCTATGAAGACTTTACTGGCAAGATGAACTCAAGTAGCACAGCAAAGCTCAAGTTAAACTGGCATGTTGCCTATCCTGAGTGACCCATAAAGGCCAATGAAAACAACTTCATCCACAGCCAGGATAAAAGAATGGAACTTTCAAGATAAAATATTTACAAGCAGAGAAGCATGTCACATCGATAAGGTTTCATTCAACAAATAATCTACTAGGCAGCAGTAGATGATGCAAACTAAAAAAACATATGTTAAAGCAAAATAAATAACCCAAGTGCCAGAAGACAAAATTTACCCTCAAGCATGCAACTAGACAAAGCTCAGCGCAAACCGGTGACAAACCCAAACTTCTGAGTGTTGCCACTCTTCTACTCTTTGCCTTTTCCTAAACACCAAAAAACCAACTCTGTGAGTCCTTGGTAAGTCACAGAAGATTTGGCAGCTCTGCCAAATACTGCATGTGGTAAAGATGACCCATGCATTCTAATGCAAGAGGCAAAAGGAGCAGTGACACCGATCCTGAAGGCACTTTTGTAATATTTCAGATCTTTTAAAATGACATGTCATCATTCCTTGGTTATTTTGCACAAGACACACTGCACCACACTTGTTCCACCGCATGCTGTATGCCCAGTCCCATGCCCTCCTCCTCACTCCAGGACAGGTACTCAGTGCCCCTGCAGGCACATCCCTGAATTTGGAGGCTGGCCCTGGATTACAGCCCTAGGTAGCTGGACACTGTCAGGACTATGGCACTCCAAGCTCGGAGTTGCTGTGCAAAACTGTGCTTTGCAGCGGTGCCCCTGGGAGCTCTCCCGCAGCACAGGCAGCTGTGGGCACCTCTGCCCCTGCCAGCAGCCCCATGGCACCAGGACAGCACACCAGGGAGCACTCCATGCATCCCGCTCCCTCACCCCACTAACAAGAAAGACTCAAAATAAGGGTTTGCTTCCACTGGACCCCTCTCCCACTCTTCTTGAGGTTGGAGAGAAACAGGTTCAGGGGAAAGAGAGAGGTGCTCACCTCCTCTTGGGAGGAAGAGGCGAGAGGTGAGACAAGAGGAGGATATGTTGCTGAGGTGAAGGGCCTCTTTCATGGCTTGCAAGATGGGTCCAGATGATGGATCGAGACAGAGATGCCCAACTACACTCCCATCCCCTGGAGCAAAGGCAGGTGCCCCAGCCATGGGGCTGCACAGATACAGGCTGTGTGATGAGCAGCTATGGTGTGCTTATCTGAAACTGCCAAAAAAAGAATCTCCAAGGAATACTGCTCCAACGGGTGTGCCGAACCTTTCTGTCTGTTCTTTACACCCTGGTGAGGGCCCCTCTGTGGACTCTCTCTCCCCTGAGGAGAAGCTGTGGCACCACTGTCATTTGGCCATTAACCCTGTCTGCGCTGACCCATCACCGGTGACTGCCGCGCCCGAGAGGCAGCACCCACTCACCTGAGCTTTTCACCGGTGCTCCACCACGAAGCGCATGGTGGTGCCGTCGAAGGAGGGCGGCGCGACGATCCTCGGGCCGGTGGCCGGCGCTGTGATGCTGATGACCGGCTTCGCCTCGGCTGCCCCGTGCCGCGGCGGCGGCGGGCCCTTGCTGGTAGCAACGTAGTAGGGACCCTCTGCAAAAGCTGCCTCTGGCGCGGCGGGGCTGCCAGGCTCTGCCGGGGCACTGGCATCGCTGCCCGGGTGGGACAGCGGGCGCTGCAGGGCGCCGGCGGGCAGCACGGTGGCGGCAGGCAGCAGCCCGGGGTAGAGCATGTAAGCGGCGCCATAGGCGCCGGCATTGAGGGCAAGGGGCGAGAGAGGCAGCGGGACGGGAGCGACGGCCGGCTGCTGGGGCACCGGCACCTCCACGTACTGCCCAGTCTCGGGGTCGAAGAGGCGCCGCTTGAGGGGCTGCTGCACAGGCGTGTCCACCAGGTAGTATTGCCCGGTGCTCACGTCCAGCAGCACCTTGCGCTGCGTCTGCGGGAAGGGCTCGGCCGCTGTGGCTGCGGCGGGCACGGAGGGCGAGAAGCAGAGCAGCGGCGGCGGCGCCGCGCCGGGCAGGGCGGCGAAGGGCAGCGGCGGGCGGTACAGGGCGGCGGGAGGGCCCTCGGAGGGCGGCGGGGCGGCAGCCGG
>VZRV01004608.1:84651-207444 GCA_013398115.1 Falcunculus frontatus
AGCCCGCCGCCGCACAGGCCGGGCCGTCCGGCCACCGCGGGGGAGCTGGCCCAGCACATCCCGGGACCAGGTCCTTCGCGTTTTCCGAAATGGGCTGCACTCGGGCGGCCCCAGGCGCGGATTATACATAGAGCCGGCGTCACTTAGGCCGGCTAAACGAAATCCTATTTTAAACGTCTGTGTTTGCCGGAATAAAGGCGCCCGGACACCCCTTGGAAGGGGAGAGCTGCCCATGCCTGCAAAGATGCTGGCGCTGCCCAGCTCCCCGGGGAGCCGGCGGCACCGGCTGGAGGAGACAACTCCCTGGGCACCGGCTGAGCGTGCAGCTTGTCTACAGCAAGTGCACCCTCGTTCCACACGCAGCAGTGGCTAAACAGCTATTTTCTTCCTTAAACTATCCCCGTGCACCCTGTGTCCCCACTTGCAGGAGGTGTGGTTGTGTAGGGACACCCGATGGATGATGCCGGCCTGGTCCTGCACCTTTACAGTAGTCCAGAGAGCCACTGGTCTCCAAGAAATCTTTCTCTTTCCAAGAAAAGCCGGTTTAGACACAACCAGCACCTAAGACCTATTAATAGGCATTTCTATGACATGACTGACCTTTGGTGGCTGAGAGCTTTACTGAGTGGTCCCCAGGATGACACACCAGAAATCACTCCAGCACCATGGAAGTTTTGAAAAGGCAAACTGTTAAACACCAAGGAGGAGAAATTGAGGAAAGCGAGCAATGTTGAGGAGCAGCTCTCAGGTATACAATGCAGATAATGTCCTAGATTTACAGCTTAAAAAAGAACATCCCAAATATACAGCACCTGAACACTTAGGTGAGCAAGCTGGCATTGGGCTGGTAACACTGAACTGAGGTGGGAGAGAGTTGTGGAAATCCCTAAAGCGACTCCCAAGATCCAGGACCTTACAGCTGCATGCATTGGCATGGTGTGCAGCTCTGCCAGGGATGCCACAGGGATCGAGGAACCAAGATGCAAAGCAGATGCCATCCCAGACCTCTTCCCAGCACTCTCTGTGCCAGAACAAGGGTTTCCCAGTGCTCCCAGCTCCTCATCCCACCCCATAGCCAGGCTGCTCTGCTGCCATCCTCCCCATGGGGTTGCATTGTTCCTGCTGCCTCCAGGAAAAATGGCCTCCCTTCTTTACTGAACCCAAGTGGAGCCTTGTGAGGCTCCCTGCAGCAAGGGCAGGTTCATAACCTGTTTCAGATAAGGGTGTCTGCTGCCTGGAGGAAAACAAGTGATGTGGCTTCAGTTTTTAGTACCCTACATAGATACATGGTCGTTTCTTAGGCTGCAGATTGACAGGATGGAAAATATTACTGAAGCACCACATGATATTCTAACAGAAAGACACATCCTCCAAACCTGGAGGGTTTGGAGCAAGTCAGGTCACACGCAGTGAGGCTCTCCCCAAACATCAGGGATAACTGATTCCCACCCTTGCTGAGCTTGTCCTGCCTCCAGTGTGCTGTTAATGAGAAGCTGGGCACCAGCTTTTATGAGTATTAGGCTTCCTTAGCCTTAGCCCAGGTTTATGTAGCTTCAACTCCCCTGGTACCCACAGCGACTGCAGTTCTCCACAGAGCTGGGGTAAATGGCATCATCATCCCTAAACAGCTTTTTACTGGGTTTTGTGTCCCATCCACACGTATTACAGACTTGCCCCTCTGTCTCAAGCAGCCACAATGAAATCATGAAGTAACTAGAGAAAGTATTTTAGCACATTATTAAGAGACATCTTGGTTTTAATTAATGATGGCCTAAGAGTAGATCCTCAAATACAGTCCTTTCCAGATGCTTGGGATGCTGAGGAATGCGTTTTAAACCCCGATCATTCATTGTACTTGGGTGACTGCTGGCAGCTGTAGCAGCCTGGCCTTCTGCTCTGCCTTCTACCAGATGCCTCCTCTTGAGCAAGGTCTCCACCCCAAGTTCTCAGTGCCCCCACACTCTGATCTCCCAAACCAGGGTCTTGGGTGTCAGTCTCTCTCACCTTACTCTCCTCTCTACTGTTTGGTTTTCCTGCATTAAGAGTACACAGTGGATCAGATCTTTGCTCCCCAAACCCGCACAATTAAAAGTGGTGTTGTTTTTTTGAGTTGTAACAGTTGTTCGTGTACTCCTGCCAAGATCCCCAGACAAGATCCCCACCAAAATGAGCACCGAAACTTGACTCTTTATTTATCTATTTTCACAGTCTAGTTTCTAGCTATGGTCCTAAGGTGTTTTTTTCCGCTCTTTTCCTTTAGTAGTATCTTGAACTTAATCTACTCAATCTTACAAACCCAGGCAATGACTCTCGTGACTGAGGCTGAAACCGTAATGGAGCATTCATACATGTGTATTATAACATATTTATGTCTCCAGCACAGGGAATTTATGCCCCTGGTGACAAAAATACATACATAAAGTCCACACCTGTTCTTCTCCACTTTCACTCATGGCTAACCCTGGAGGTCTGCGTGCCTTAGGCACTCAGATCAGGGTATTTCCCGTGGCACTAAGACATTGCTACAGGGTACAGAGCCACACAAATCCTAATGTCATTTGTAAAAAGCGAATCTCTGACATCTAGCTTAAGTGCTCTAATCTGTGTGTGGTGTTAGAAGAGCAGGGGAAAATGAGAAGGATTTCCTCCTCTTTTTTTGTATCAGAAATTTCTGCACTGTTGTGGCGCCAGCTCCTCAGAGATGCTTTGCTGCGAGTCTGGCTCCGAGCAAAGCGTAAAATTCCATGGGGTTTAGGCTTAATGCCTTCTTCCCAGCCTTTCCTCTTAGCTACCATAGTGTCAGCTTTTGTAAAGCCTGTTTTGGAGGTGTCTAATAGCCTCCATGCATCGCATCCAAAGCTTGGGTGCGCGGCTTGAACCTGGGGCTGACTCCCCAGGACTGCTCCCCTGTGGTGCTTCCTCACAAGGGATCAGAGTGCTCCAAAGGTTTTGCAGAGGTGTAGATGATTTTGGGTTTAAGTTTTTTTCTGTATCTATTACAGTTGCCAGACAAACCCTACAGCAAGCAAAGGGATAGACCTGTTTGGTCACAGTCAAAAGTACACAGGAAAACTGCAGCTCCATCACATCTTCTTGCAAATAGCAATTTCTTGCTCTGTTCTGGCATGACATCTCCACTGATTAATAATCAGATCAATGTGATTTGGTTAATCACAGGGGATATAAGTAACTAACATGTCATCCTTATGATCCTAGCAGTACTCAGCTGAGGCATGCATTAGCATCAATTACTCTCTTGTGGTTTCCACCTTTAAATCTCTCTCACTCACTAATGGTACCAAAGCCTAAGATTTCTGCATCCAAATCTGTCATGAAGTGTTACTGGAGCTGTCCTCGCAATCACAGAAAACCTGTATGTTTAATGCCTTTTGCAACACAGCAGGTGCTCTACTTTTAAACTCTTTCTGGTAAAAATAACAACATACACTCTTTAGCCACATTCTGTCCTTTGCTCGTGTAGGTTAGGTCAGACAGGTAAAGGTGATGGGGAAAATGCAGATAGGCTGAATTAAATACATTACTCATGGAAGTAGCAGGGAAGTGGGATTTAAAGGGGATTTGAGAAGCACTTAAAAGCAGAATCAAGAGATGAACAGTGAGGTTAGGGAGACTGTAACGATACAGTTACATAGGAGACCATACAGAAGAAGGCACAGGGTTTTTTCCTTTAACTGAGACAGGAAGGAAAGTGAGCAACTGGTGGGGGAGTATTTAGCTGAGCTTTCTCTGACTAGGGAAAGCTAAAACATTAATCTGTTAATTTAACTTTAGGAAATGTTAATACCACTTTACATATTTTAGTTCTTACAGTGTTGAGTCATCACAAAGGAGTTATAAAAATCAGGCTCATACAGAAGAAAAATCAAAATCAATTTTCATGGAGAAGACAAACACTGTTCCAGTAGCGAAGATGGTCTGCAGGAGAGGTTATGCTTCTTTTAAGGAAAACAATGTCTTTCACAGAAAATAAGGAAACAGCACAAGGATTGTGTTGAATTCTGTGCACAAGGCAAAAGATGCTCGCTATAGGTTCAGAGAGAGATGAAGAATGATAGAGTCATAGGGAGAAGCTTTAATTTTTGGCTGATTATTCTCTTGAGTAGTATTTGAATACTCCTGGATTCAGTTTTTCTCTCATAATTTTCTGGTAACGTTGCACATTGTCAAAATGAACTCTGTGGTAAACTTCATCTTCGAAATCAAAGCAAAAAATACATTACTGGAGTTTAGATGTGTGTCTGTGTGTGTGTGTGTTAAGAAGAAGGGAAAACTGAAAACAGCACCCTGATTTTCTCTGAGGACTAGTACCCAAGAAGGAGAGAGCAAATGCCACTGCGAGAAAGAAGAGGTGGATTTGTGGTTTATAAACAAACAGTGAAGCCCAGTCCACATTATAAATCTCCAAGTGCTACCAGATATGCTGAAAGGATATAGAATACCCACACATGTGTTGGTATGGAAGCTTTCCAGGAAAACCAAGTGGAAATAAAATGAGATTTTTTTGTAGCTTGCACTGAAATGGTGTTTCTTACAGCATTTAGCAAGGGTCTGACTGAAAAAGTACTAAGCAAAAACTAAGTGAAAACCAACACCTGGATGGCTCAAATCCTTTCTCTCACAGAGACAATGCCAGTCAAGGGTATCTTTCCTCTTCCATCCCAAGCCTGTTGAAGAGATTGAGGGGCTCTTCTAAACACTCAACCTGCAAACGTAAACCAAACATGCGCTCCTTCCTGGCAGCCCTCTCCCTGTCAGTGAGAGTCGGACCTTTCCAAAGAAACTCCAGAGCTGGGTGGATTTCAAGACCCTAACCTGAGTGCTTGAGCTTGCAGGATTCGAAGACCCTGGTGTGGCCCTCCGAATGGGAGGTCACTTTTCCTCCTAGGATGAGATAGGATCAAGTTCTGGCCACTGCCTTACTCTCTGCAGTGCATTCCCATGTAACTGAGCCCCTGTGAGCAGCAGTGGCTGAAGCGCTGTGAAACAACAACCCCCCGCCCTCCCCGCAGCTCCCTCTGGCCCTTGCTGTAAGCAGCTCCTACCTTACAAAGTCTGCAGAAGATATGTATGTTTTTAAAACAGATCCTCCCCCTTGCTACCCATCCTTCTCTTCCAGACCCCAAAATCTCATGCCAAGACAAACAGGCAGGAACATAATCCCAGAACGAGTTTAGATTTCGCCTGTACTTCTCTGTTGTGCTGCAAATACAGTCTAAATATGTGTTCATGTATTTATGTGGGGTGTCTGCTACTCAGACAAAATAAATCAAATACTTGCTGAATTTTGTGCATGTCAGATTAAACTGTGTCTACAATGTCAGTGATACAAGAGAATATTCTGGTGGCTATTACTTGTAGACAGCAATAGCACATGCAAACTGTGGGAATCTGTTGAATAAGACTAATTATAAACACTTTATTGCTTTCACAAACATCCTGGAAGGTGCCTGTCCAGCCTGCACGGACAAATTTCTGTTGGCAGAGACTTCATGGCTCCCCAGGCCATCTCCCTGGTACCTGATTGTCCATATACCATCAGAAAGATGGTCCTCAGGTCTATCTGGCTTCTCCTTGCTGGAAAACCATTATTTCTGCCATAGATGGAGGAAGAAGATTCCCACTCTATGCTACAGGTTTTCTTCGTAACTAAGGGGAACCAATGTGCTTCCTTCAATCTCCAGCTTTCACTAGCCCTAGGTTCACTTTAACTTTACCTGTGGGACGTACCAGCTACATCTCCCATCACTGCTCTTCAGATGTCCTTTAGCCCATCTGTACCTGCAGTGAGAAGTGGTGCCCACAAGACACCAGGTAGAGCCTCCCCTGTGGTGAGAAGAGGGACAGAATAATTTGTGTCCTGCTCATCCATCCCTGAGTAACATCCGTGGTTTCCATGTTGGCATGATCATGTCCTTCAGCTCGGGCCCTACCCTGAGCATGTTTTCCATTCTTCTCCAGTTACTAATGAAAATACTGAACAAACACAATTGTGTTGACCCCCAGAAGTTCTCTACTAACACAAATAATGCAGTATTTGTAACTGACCTTCAAGCACGATCCAAACAATCTTTTTTCACCTCATAATTTCACCAGCACAGTGCTTCCCTACCTAGCTAACAGAAGAGAATCACACCCTGTGAAAGGCAAACACCATTTCTGCTCTCTCTGCAAAGCCCTTTGCCCCATTTTAGCAGAACTTACCAAGCTATCAAACTCACATTGTTATTTATCTGTTCTTCATCTTTCTCTCTCTTTGCCTACAGAGTGCAAGTTTAAGCCAACATTTCTCCAGGAACTGAAGTTACACCAACTGATTTCAACTTTGCCGCTCCTTCCCCCAGGCCTCTCAAAGTCCCTCTTCCACAGGAGCAACTCTCCCGGGTGGCTGGGTCTGCTCAAATCTCCAATCACGGGCCTGCCTTCGGAAAGTAACTTTCTCAGTGACCCTATTTTTTGTACAGTATTATTGGGTAACCCGAGAACTACAGATGTAGCTGATTATTGGAACTGTGGAGATGATTGCCAAAAAACCCGAAACTGTGACCTTTCCTTGAGTTGTTATCAGCCAAGTTGGTGGGGGGGAAGAGAGATGATTTATGACCATTCATTAAAATTACACAAAACTGATTATAGAGGTAGATTTCAGCTGAAAAGTTCAGGCTCAAAACCTGCCTGCATAGTTCAGGGTATTTGGACATGAGAAAACAAGGAATTATCTCTTGAAGCAATGTGAATGTAAATAGATTATATTTTTATTATGTTTTGTATTGAATTTTAAAATATATCTTATTTATACTCAGGATCTCTTTCTTAATTTTCTCATGGTTTATTAATTTATTATTTTTGTTACTAGATTTTGTTAAATCTAGTTTTATTATTTTAATATTTTTTAAAAATCAATTTTTAACTGGCATGGGGCCATCACGTGAAAATGTAAAGCGGTACAATTTTTTTTCCCACTTACTTTAGAATTAAAAATGCAAGCAGTCAATCTGGATTTTTTATGGGATAACACCATCCCTTTATGCAATCAACTGCTTTGCAGAGGAGTTTTGAACTCTGGCAGCAATTTGTTGACAAAGAAGAGCTCCTACAGACGAATGCGCACTCGAGCAGTCGATTGCGAATCTGCTCCGAGACTGTAACACGAAATTGCCATGCTCTGGAGAGCAGCCAGCGTTGGATTGGGATTAATTTGCTCGCAGCGTTCAATAAATAATGCTGGGAGGGCCCTGTGGAAAGCGATCCCCGCTGGTTATGCACAGCCCCTGCCACGGGGCCTATGTTTGGTCACCGAGCTGAGTGCGTGCAGCGGCCATCCGCAGGCATTTCTCACCGGGCTTACAGTAAAAGCCACCTAAAGTGCCTCCCACCCCCTGGCAATGACAAGGGGGATCAAGCAGCCCTCAGAGCGAAGCTCCCTCGGGACGGAGGGGCTATATATAGGGGAGCTCAATAAACACCATTATGATCCACATGCGATGTGCCTGCCCGGAATTGAGGTCACATCCATGCTTTTGTGTGGGTTTCTCCACTGGCTCACTTTGCTTACAAATTAAAGAACTGCAGGTGAGAAGCTGGCTACATAATGAGGAATTATAAATCCAGCCAGTTTCTCTCTGACAAAACCTTTCAGTCAGTCTGTGAGGCAACTGCAGAGGAAAGTAAGAATAAGATTTTTAAATCCACGTGTGAAATCCATTGTAAAGGTCAGGTTTATAAGGAGACCATCCCAAAATGCTAATGACATGACAGTTTTATGAGGCTGGAAAATGATAGCTTGGCAGAAGCTGAGTAATACTAGAGCAAGGGATTTATTTAAATTGGACTACTTTTTTTATTTATTTTTTATTTTGTCCTTGATCCTTCCAGATCTCACAGAGATGAAAAATGTGTAAGTAGCTCCCCACATTCAGCTGACAAGTCAGGTAAGAAAAGGTCATTTATGTGAAGCATTTTTCTGTAATTTTACCCTCCAAAGGTTTTATGTATTTTTCTGCAGAATATGTTAGTGAAAGTTATACAAATTTTAATGCCGATACTTTGCAAAAAATACATAAAACATCAAATCTTAATAGCTAGCCTCAGAAACAGAAATAGTAGGAGTTCCTACATGAACTTTAACACAGTTTTAACTTAGAGAAACTGTTTTTCTCCGTAGGACAGGAGGGCAACCTGTCCAGAAGGGCTTGTAGTCAAGTGTAGACGTTTAACAGAGATGCCTGTGTACCCTAAGAATAAGCCCTTGTATATCTAATGAGAGGAAAAGTACTTTTTCATTTGCAATATAAAAATATCTCTCATCTTAATTCTGTTTCTCCAAAAAGCAGTATCAACACCAAATCTGGATTTGTTGGTTTATTTTTTTTTTACCTTGTGCAATGAGTTAATTCACCCTCTAGAAGACTGCAAGCACCTGAACACATCCTTATCAGCTGAGCAGATCTTGTCACGCTGAAGCTTAATGCAATTTTCATTAAACAGCAGTTTCAATTTTGGCCTCAAAACATACAATATCTATCAGTCAAAATACAGCTATAGAGATGCTGTAGCATATTATCTATCTATAGATGTACAAAACATGCAATATCTATCTATAGCTATGTTAGATATTTGCTTCTACACTTGTGTTTCCCACAATTCCTTTAATCAACAGTGAAAAATAGGAATGCTTTAAAAAATAGGAAAAATAGGAATATTTTAAACACAAAAATGGTGTATTCTCTTTTCTGCAAGGAGGCTGAGGTTCTCTCTCCAGATCTGCGACTTTCCTTTACCACAGCATTTTGAGAACACAGATGGTGTCTCGGCACCCGGGGGTGAGGGGTTTAGTAGGGTGCTCTGCACAGGGCGTGCAGGCCTGATCCTGTGAGGTGTTGAGTGCTTCCCAGGAAGCGATGAGCTCTCTGAAATCCCTGTGACTCAGATCCCCAGGCCAGGCAGACACTGACCACATCTCCCCTGACTCCCTCCTGGGAATCCTTCCCTCTGCAGCATGCACCAACCTCGTTCTCAAGTGTTGCCTTTATGGTAAAGAGGTAATGGGCCCTGGTAATGAGGCAGGGTGAATTCCGGGCAAATACTGGCTGCTGTGGAGTTCACTCTGCCAAAATACTGAAGTATTTGTCCACTTTGTGGCTGGACTATGTTTGGATGTAGCTGCTCAGCAGTGAGGGCTGGTGTGCAAACCCTCTGGGGCGATGGGCTCCCTGCAGAGCCCAGCTGGGTGCTGTGGGTCATTTCTCTTCCCTCAGCCCCAGAGTCCAGGGCCAAACCAACCCCCGCGGGGCAGCATTCCTCCTCCAAAGAAGCCTCTTCTGCTCAGAGGTTCTTGCAGTTGCCACGTGGCTTCTTATCCCTCCACCTGCACCAGCACACCATGGCCAGGGGAACATGGAACTGAGCATGGATCATATTCTGCTTTGGATAACTCTCAAGGCTGAGGGAAATCGGAGGGAAAAACCTTCCCTTTCCTGTCTCTGAATGGTTTCCAAACCTCCTCGTGAATCAGGTTCGGGAAAAGAAAGCAAAAACCCCTCTCTGTTTCAGAAAATTTGAACGCTTAACAACTCTTTCTCCTCTTATGAACCATTTGCTGAACTTAACCCAAATTAACAAGTAGGTCTGAAGTGTTCAGCAAATAAAGTGACCAGAGAGGAATTGTATTTGGCCACACTCTAGTAATTGTTTTCTTTTACCGCCAGTACAAGCCCAGATGGCACAGAAGGTTGCTACCCAGTGACACAAGTAACAACTGTATTATCTGCTGGCTGCAGGGTAGCACATAGCACAGAGATGCTTGAGATAGCTCTAAATTGGCTAGCTGGGGTGCTGGCCGTTTGTTCACCTTCAAAAGCAGAACATTCAAGTTGGGATATCTCGTCTTTGGATATCTTCATGTGAACCTTTTTTCCTCATCATCACAACACAGTCCCGTCTGCAACAGTGAAGACCCTCAAGGGCCAAACCTGAGAATGTGCTCCTTGTCAGAGAGTTTTTGTTCGTTTTAACATTTGTGATGTGAAAGAGATTAAGAATAAATTAAAAAAAAAAAAAGAGAGAGAGCCTAGTTTTTTTTCCCCACAAAAGCCATTTCACACCTGCTACTCTGTGCTTTAGAAGATTGGGAAACGAAAACTTTAGCTGAATTTTATCCCTTCACTTTACATATTTCCATTCCTGTGTCCTGACCCTGCCAGAACTAAGCCCAGAAGGGAGAAAATGCTTCTAGAGTATAACTTTTCACCAAAACTTAAAGAACAACCAGCAAAGGAAGAGTTCAGCCCACCTGAAGTCCCAGCTGGTCTGTCATTAGCAAACAGTAATTAGCTTCGTACTTCAGACGAGTCACTTTGGTGCATAAAGGCATGTACTTTATACATGTACATATGTATATATGTAAACTTCCCCATCTGGCCATAACATAACGGCCTTGCTTCCCATTTATGTGGAAGGCAAATGTTGCTTCCAGAGGGACTGATGCCCTGAGCCATTTTTCAGGACTCAGAGAAGTATGTGATATACTAGAAAGCCACTGCAAGGTCTCAATAAAAAGATCAACCAGACGGGTAGCTCTGTCCAAACTAGGATCAGTGATCTGGCTGAGCCTGTGTGGTTAAAGGGAAAGGAAATAAAATCTACTTTGTGCTTTGGGCTCTTTTATTGAATGGTATAAAACCATACGAGTGGGTTTACATGAAAAAAAAATAGTTATATATAAGCTTGGTGCCTGATACCTTGACAGCACTGCAGGGATATATTTAGCTTGAATGAACTCCTGAGCCCTGGTTCAAATGTGTTCAACTAGGGCATGTTCCCCTCCATGCTGGAAAAAGAGGAGTCCATTAAGGTCTTTTTCTGGTGCACCAGCAGTTCAAGCCACTTAACTTTCCATGCAGTAAGTCACATGAATTGAATATATAAAGCAAGCAGAGAACACAGCGTAATGATTTTTTTATCCCTGGCTGATAAAAGGAAGCACATGCTGATCTTTTTGGACAAATCACTGATCTCAGCTGAAACCTCCATACCTCCTCCTGTGAATATGTTGAAGAGGATGGGCACTTAAAGCCATTGGGCAAAAGTCCAGCATCACTTGACAATAAAGCCTTACTTAACACATATCCTGTTGCGGCTGTACAGTTGTTTTAGTGATCAGATACAGCCAAAAGCCGTTACAGGGATATGATGGCAACCTGAGAAGAGCTGTGCAGCGATGGAGAGAGTACAGCCCATGGATTGAGCCGAGCAGACCAAAGCTGATCTCTACTGTACGTGGCCAGGCTCTCAAGTTACACGATTTAGGCCACTGCTTACCAGGAGTGGTAGAACTAATCACGTATGTTTGGGGGAGAGGCACGATTTAGCAGATCCTAACCCAGAGGTTCATGTTCTCTCCCTTTACCCAGAAACGATGGTCATCCAAGGTTACAGGAGAAGTAGCTGGGAGATCAGCCTGCAGCAGCTCTCCTGGCAGCTGCCTTCGTCTGTTAGGCAGCTTTTCCACCCCGCAGCACACAGTGCTGCAGCTGGCACAAAAGACAAACAGGCAAGGCAAAGGCACAAGTACAAAACCTTTCTGGCCCCACGTGCATTAACGCCTGCTGAAGACAAGGCACAGAGAGCTCTCTGAGTACCAGTGTGGAAGAAGGTCATGACATTCTTGTTTTTAACAAAGTAGTTTGGTTCCCAAGCTTGGGTTCCCAAGGTTCCCACCCTTCCATTACTCAGGAAATGGTTGGGGAGCTGAAAATTCAGTACTGTCCCAGTGTGCTGCTGCAAAAGATGAGCACATACTTGTCCTTTATTACATTCTGCCCAGATCTTATTTTCAGATGTCATGTTTATAAAGTTAAGTACTAGAAGCAGTGAAAAAAACACTTAGTAAGAACATATTAAAAATGCATCTGTGTTAAAAGAATATCTCAAAAAGGAAGCTACTGAAAGTTCAAGAAATAGCTTTTTCTATCGTGCTTATCAGAGGATGATACAATCTATGACTGAAGCCAAAAACTGTGGCTTTGTTTTGGGAGGACACCACTCTCCTCCTCCATTAGCAATAAGAAAAGTCAGCAGAGCTTTTAGTATTCCTGAAAATGCTTTGATTCACAGATTTACAGAATATTCTGAGTTGGAAGGAACCCACAAGGATCATCGAGTCCAAAGTTTTCTGCAATTGTATAACCATGCTGTTATTTTTGTGCAGAATGTTTCCCTCCAAATGAATATCAATAACTGAGAAAATGAAGGTAGAATTTCCTGAGTGATCAGCTGACCTACCAGAATACAGGTTATCTGATCTTCTCTAAGACAGAGTGGTTGTCAGTACTTTGTGGCTGTAAGGGCTGGCCAGTGAGGCAGAACGAAAGAACTGAGTTGTTAAAAAAATTATTATTTAAAATAATAGACAATTGGTTGCCTACACAGAAGTAAAACACAGCGAGAACAGGCCTTTTAACATGAAGTTTACCTGATTTTTTGTGTTTGCAAATTAGAGAAATAAAACTAGACCCTGGGCTCGTATCTGGGTACTTCCCACTGATCAGGTGCCCCTGGAGGCAAACTTCTCTCGTTGAATGTCCCTTCTCCCATTTTGACCAGAGGAACAGCTGTTCTGTTGGTTTTACAGCAAATCTCCAGATTTACACCAGTGTGAAAGCACAATTGAATGCTCTCTCCACCTGCTGAATAACCTGCAGCACTGGCTGCTCCGGCATTTTCACTAGGCTCCAGATGGAGGTTTCCACCCAGCTGGACATTACTTGACCTAAGTTTCTAAACAAAAGAGCATGGCAGTGTACCAGGTTGGATCTGTATTGATCAGGCAGCATTTTAGCAGCTCTTCTCAGTCTAATTTTAAATGCAGTGGACCATAGCAAGAACCCCCGTTATCACCTTTGTGCTGGACAGGACCAAAGTATATATCAGTAAAAGACAGGAAGAAGAGGAAGTGAGACATATGAAGTATTTTGCCTTAAGAACCTGATATTGTCCACAGACAATTTTTTTTTGGTCACATTAATGTGATTTCATCACCCAAGTGTTGAGGCGGGGATGCAATAGCTGCACTAGTTATTTATAGAGGCACTGTATAAAGATCAACAGATGTTTTCAGCACAGCCATGTACTCCAAAGGTTACTTGCGAAGTCAGAGCATTAGAAAACACCGTAATTCAGAAATTCACAATAAAAGCCCTGAATTGTTGAAGTTTTCTAGAGGATCCACCAGTTGTTAGGCTAATTGCTGTTGTGGTCTGACTGTTGGGGGCTACTTCCATTTTGATCAATATTGGTTTAAAACACGGAAGTGTGGAAAAAGCAAGCCAAAGTTTGTGATGCAGTCAATAATCACAGCAACACCTCAGACAAGGTACATGTTAAATTCTTGGCTCCTGATTAGAAGTTAATTGTGTTGCCAATTCCAAACATTTAAAACTGAAAATTAATCAGATTTTTCTAAAACAGTGTAGATAGATGTACTGGTCTGGAGCACCCATTGGTCACTCTCAACCTCTACTATTAAATCACAGGTAATTTTTTAATGAGAGCTGACACTGCAAACCAACCTACATATCAAAATAAAACTTTCGATTGTACCGCCATCATGGCAACGTTGCAGTGCAGCCATGGGTCTTCACTAAAAAACATACAATGAGTACAAAGTATCCCCTTCAAAATATGGCACATTTTGGTGACAGACTGATTGCAGAATGCTTCTAAGGCAAGTTTCAGCTAATTCAGTACAAATGCATAATTATTGGTTTTGTCTTTGAAGATGGGTTTATTTTACCCAGTGCTGAGGACCCTTGCCTAATTTGCGGGGAGAGCTGTCTAAGCAGTAAGTTATTTCAGAGTGCTTTATTCTGCAGGGTAAGTAAATGCACCATGTCTGCACGACAGCATCGGTAGTGCAGGCTGAGCAGTCCCCAGGCATCTACATGGTCAAGGCTTTTTTACAGGGACTGGGAGCTAAGCGTAAAAATGATCATCATTATCACTGCTAATGAAGGATGAAGAGCTCAAGCTAACCATGTGGTAGAGCCGTCAGGAAGGATGTCAAAAATTGGCTAATAAAATTTAGTAAGTGTGAAGTTCATTTGACCTTTCCATATGGAAAGTGAGCTCTCCATACAGAGTGCGCTCTCAGAGCTGCCAGATGGGAGGAAATATCTGCTACAATACCTTCCCTGCTCTCAGTTTAGCATGTTGAGCAGAACAGAGCCTGTGCTTTCACACATCTCTCGTTACATCTGATGAGCAGCACGGATAACCATCAGGGAGAATACTCTGACCTTCATTAGACATTCACAGAGTCCTGAGCCAGAAGCGGCCAACTTTACCAGCACCCTGATAAAATCCACCTTCTGCACTTGAAGGCAGCCTAGAACAAGGCTGTGCTTGGACCCTTTGTGTGGTCTATTTGTGCAGTGGCACAGAGGAGAGGCAGATGAAAAGTTTCTGTCCAGAAGGTCCCAGTGAGCCTTCATCAGGTGGTCACTATCCTTCTGCTGTGCTGGTCCTAAATTACAGTCCTTATTGCTTGAAAATGTTCCATATGGTACAAAGAGACAGAAGGCACCATTTCCCACTGAGGGATTAGAAGTGACCTCTGCCTAAAAAGCTTGACTACTTTTGCCTAGAATGAGACAAAGCCGAGCTGCCTTTACTTTTGCAGGGTAAGGAAGACAACTTGTTTATTTGAACATTTTCAAACTGATCTGATAGCCCCATGGAAAGCCCCAGAGAAATTCAGGTTGTGGATTTCTCCAATACCTTCTTGTCTCCCAGCTGTAATTTATGGCTTACTTTCAGTTTAGATGTTCACCTCTTACAGGCAAATTATTGCAATACTGCATGATGAAACCAGGTTTTAAACAAGCTAACACCTGGCATTCTTCAGGATGGGGCCAGTGTCTGCAGGGACCTTGCAGAGTCCCCTGCTAAGCAGCAACAAGGGAGATGCATTTAGGGGCACCTAAGGGGCGAATTGGCACCTGTGGGACAGAGGAGACATCTGTTGTGCCCATATTTTAGCAGTGCTAATCCAGGTCAGGAAGAGCAGGTTTGGAGCCCTCAGGGTTTAAGTCAATCATATTGAAATGCTGTGGGCGGTAGACGGTCTAATCAAGGCCTACATGGGTCATGTTCATTCAAGGCAGAAGACATTTGGGAATTTTAAGGAAAGCTAAACCCTTGCCAGCCGTGCCTGGCTGAAGTAGGTGGCAAAGGGGAAGAGAGATCAGTTGCAGCTGTCTTGTCTTAGTGCAGGAGCGTGGGGGTGCCTGTGCAGGAGCTATTTGAGAGGCTCTGGCTCTGCACACGGGAACAGTGTGCATGGCAAGAGGTACGCAAGGACACCCAGAACGTGCCCACTCTGTGCAGGGCAGGGCAGGATGAGTGTGTCCCGCATCCTTACACATTCCTACACCTCGTGACCTTGCCGTGCAGCAGCACAGACCCCGGGGACAAGGACTGTGTCCCACTGTAACCACGTGCATTCAGCCGAGGCAGCTCCCTCCTGCACGGTGCTTGGGTGTGGTGCCTGTATTGCTGCTGACTCCAGAGCCAGTTCACCCGATGTTAACTTTGGCACACAACCCTGCTCCCTTGCACGTGTGCTCTTCACTCATTGGAAACTCTGAATTCACTGTCAGTGCAAACAGCCTCAGTCAGGCTCACGAAGACACGGATTTCACGCAGCTTTTCTCCCTATGGCCTGGGAAACCATGCCACATCACGACTTGCCTTCCACTCCCTTTTCTAAGGAACCAATATATTTCTTAGCACGCCCCTCAGTGTCCAGCAGGCCAGCCTAGCAGAGTAAATGCTATTATAGTAACACCGAGTGCCCACTGTACAGCACCGTTCATATCCAAGGGCACTTAAAAGTATCGAGTTTCTGCAGCTCTGAGGTAGAGACGTTTATGATCCTTACCTCTCTAGGTTGTAAATAATTTCTGAATATGGTAAAATGCATGCAGAAATAATTGAAGAGATTGTGGCTACAAAGCCACTAGCAGTTTGGGGAAGAATGTAACACATACAAGTTCTCTGAAAGTAACAGGACAGACCAGCTTTGACCACGTTTCTGATGAGAAAAGCTTATATGTCTTTGTACAGAAATATCCTTTTCACTGCTCTGAGAGTTTATGGGTGTGAACACGTTTCATTCATTTCCTTTACAGGCCACAGGGTGGCAAAGATTGCTTGGTGCTTGGCTTCTGCGCAGCGAGATGACAAGCTGGAAACCACGGTCCTCAGCACTTGGATTGGTGGAGCCAAATGGAGCTCCCACTGCCCTGGAGTGAACAGAAACTGCAGCCACAGCAGCATGAACTCCATCGTTTGGATATGCAGGTTACAGGCCCTTCCCACAGGAGGGACATGGGACGAGGAACAAAACAAAGATTCAGATGCTACAGCAGAAGATGGGCTTCCAGGTAGAGTCCATAAAAGGCCAGGTCTTCATGCATTCCAGGTCTTCAAAACCTAAAATGGACTGATGGCACTTCAAGGCCCCGCTGATGATTCATGCTGCAAATAAACTTCAGAAGGCAGCAGGTGCCAGCACTCATCAGAGTGTGAAGTGCAATTGTTTTCTAGTCAACAGAGTAATTTGAAAAGTATTTGTGCCATCTTGCTAAAAACACAAACTGTGTCACATTTATTTTTAGGTGCAGCTATCCGTCCAGGAAGAAACCACAACCAGTTATGTCACACATAAATAAGAGCTACCTGCTGATACCATTGCAGAATTTACTACGGTGCTTTTCAAAATGGCCAGCTACCCAAATCCAAGGTTATGTTTTCCCTTGCCACACGGCAAGGTATCCAAACTGTAATTTACATCTCAAACTACCTGTTTTCTCAGGAAGTGAAATATTCCCTGGATGGAGGTGTTGGGCATGGAAGAGAGACTATGAGGAGTAGAGTTGCAGCCCTCTCCTCCTCAACACCCTTCTATCCCACACTTTTGGCTTCTTAATTCTAAAAATTATCCCACATTTATTTTAATCATGAAGAAACCCCAAACAATTCCTATATCAGCAGCAAATCTTGTGCTACAGAGCAGACACATGAGTCTTAGAAAAGGATGTGTGAATATACTTGTATATGAATGAGGAAGGTTATGTCAAAAGAAAGAGCTTTCTGGAAGACTTCCTTAATAATGTCTTTTTTTCTTGAGTCCTATGCTACTGACAGTACTGGTTAACAATTGTCTCACAGTTCCAGTCTTAAAAGGCTGTTTGACCCTCAGTTCTTTCTGAAAATAACCATATCATTCATGGTGCAATGTTCTGAAATTATGCTTTCACTGTTGTCACCAAAAATTAGCATTTTTCTACATCCTCCTCCTTACTTTGGAAATTAGGTCTGCAAACCCGGTGTGAACAAGCACTACTTAATTCATTAGGGCACTATGTTTTCTGACCACATAAATAATTTTGAATGCATAACTTACTTTGAATACTTAACTAAAAATAAGATGCAAATCCACACACATCAGCTGGTAACATTTGGGATTCATAGCTGTGGTTTAACTCTAATGTTAATGCTGGGGGATTAAGAGTTAAGAGCTCTGATGTCATTTTGCCTTTTTCTCCCTCTGAATTTTTATCATCACCCTCGCATTTTATGGCTACATAATGAGATAATTATGATGCAATTACTACACTAAAAAAACCGATTTTAAAAACTTATGCAAGTGCCCTTGATAGCTGCACAGAGAGTGGACAACAGCCTTATGGGTGGAAGTTGGACTGGATGATCTCCACAGGCCCCTTCCGACTTCTATTTTCCCCTAATATTTTTACATGCTTGTTTATATGCCAACATTTAATATCACCCTTCTGTACATCAGTTCATCCAAACAGAAATACCCCCACAGGGCAGACAGGCCTTGGAGGCCAACATTCCTCCACTCCTCTTGTGCCTTGTCAGACCAAGCTCTGAGGAAAGGCACTGCACTGTTCTCTAAATACCACACGGGCCACATCCCTGGGGAGCCCAGCAGTGGCGGCATCTGGGAGGATGGGCACACAGACCTGGCACCTATTGGTGTGAAAAGGCCTGCAGAGAGAGCCAGCTCCTCCAAACACCAAGCCTTGCTTTCTTCAGTGAGAAGATAGGGGCACAGCCTGGTGCAAAAGGACTGCTCACCCTTCATTAAAAAGGCAACCCAGAAATCCCTGGCTAATCCCCAAGACATGGATGTGACCCTCTGAACCTCTCATTCTTTCCACTCACCTCCCATGGCCCAAAGCAAGGCAGCCTAGAGGTCTAGGTGCAAAGTCAAGAACAGCATTAGCCACATTACAGATCTTTGGTCTGCAGGATGCATCCTTTGTTTTCTGTTCCTGCTGGGATGAGGCAAGGATGCTGTGATATGACAGCTACACAAAGAGCACAATGTCTACCTGAAATCCTGTCTGTGTTGCCTCCTCGTTAAAAAACAAAACAAACAAACAAAAAATCCTGACTGGGTGATGAGGAAAACTGGGCAACTCTGTAGCTGTCAGACAAAGTCCTGCCAAGAAAGACAATTCCATTTTCAGACTTCACATGCTAACTCCGGCTGCAGAAATTTAAGTGTGGTCTTTAAAGTAAGGTGACAGGCCACCTTTATGGCTTATCTGGACAGTTGCAACACTATCCCAAGTGGAAGGGGAGGGGGTTCAGAGCAATGATGATCAAGTGATTGATGAACCCTTAGGTACTGCCTCAAAGAGTTTCAGGATGCACATGCCCCTCGGAAATGACAAACTGTCATTGCTGTCTCTACTCTCTGTCTGCTCCCTTTACACTTCATTTCATATGACAATATTAAAGTTATATTCAGGATTACTCACAAAATAGCAAGTGCCTTCATTTGTGCATACAGCATTTGCCTTTCTGATAAATGCTCCCTGCAAAGGAGCTCAGAGAGCTCCTGACCATCACCACCACTACCACCATCACCCCTCCAGAAGCCTGTGACCACTCTCCAGGGCTGACTGCGACTGGTTTCCCTGGTCAGGTGCCTGTTTGCAAAAGCAGAGGTGGGTGAAGCATGACTGCCTCAAACCTGTGCTCTGTACCACTTGGAGGGGAGCCAGTTCTGCCCAAAATTAATAGTATGTTAGCAGGCCCATGAAGCCTTGTACTCTCCTTCACTGCTATAGGAGCAGCAAGCCTTACAGCTCATGTCTAACGTGGCACAGCTCAAAACAATGCTGTCATTAACAAAAGAGGTTTGTCCCAGCTTCCCTTAATGTACACGTGGGCACTGAGTCCCAAGGTGGGAGTCCAGCAGCGGAAGAATTCATGGTGTCCGAAAGCAGCTCAAAATTCTCCCACCACAGAAACCCATGGGTAACTCGTATTTGTGCCATCCTGGGCCTGCCAGTGACAGGAGTGACAGATAGCTGTCTGGCAGTATTTATACCACAGCCACCACTGCAGTATCTGGGGAGTGCGGTATAAATACAGACCCAGCAATAGCCAGGGAAGCCCAAAGAGTGGGCGAGGAGGGTGAGTGGCCAAAGCAGCTGAGAGATGTGCTGATTCAGTGCATCTCCCTCAGCTGTCCTCAGCAGCAGGTTGCCATGGATTAGAAGCTGGGAAGATTGAAAGAACTGATCTTTCTTTTTTCCTCTCCCCTTTAACAGCTCTTTCACATTCTTCGCTTGAGCCCATAAGGTTCTTCATGTGACTATCCAACCACAGCACTTTGCATTACTACATAAAGGAAACACGTAACTATTTCTTCTTAGGAGATGATTTGGCTCATGCCTGCCAGCCTGCAGCACTCAAAAAATGAGGTCAGAGTTGTCATCCCTGCCTTACAGATGGGGAATTCCATGCAAAGGGAAAGTACAGAAAGCACCTTCCCTCAGAAGGCCTGTATCTCTGCTCAAAGTAAAGAGGTTCATATTCTCACCCAAAAATCCAGTCACAGGGCTTTTAAGACAACAGGTAGAAAGAGGTTTAAATGCAAGGGAAAAGGAAATGCTCATTCAGGAAAAACTCCTGGACATGCATCTCTCTGTCACATGTTTAGTTTCTTCCCAACACACATTAAAGACAAGTATTTTCAACTGTTTGAACAGCTGACTTTCAGCAGCAAAATCAGTGAGAATTTGAAATATGAGCTTTGCATGTTCATTTATTTCTTCTCTATAAATAAATTTTAATTCTCTATTCCCTTTGAAATGAAATATAGGCAAGGAAAACCCCTCACACAAACAGGGGATTTGCAACAGGTTTTTGCAGGCATGTAGCTGGCACATGGGAGCTTCTTCCCATCTAGTCTAACCATGCTTGGATACCCTTCCTCACTAGAGAAGGAAGGGCACTCTGCCCTATTTTTTCGACTCAGGATACTGCATTTTCTTCTGAAGGAATATGTCTGCCACAGCAGCCTACCTACTTGCTGCAATTCCCACAAGAAGGGTTTCTTTTTGAGCTCTGCTGCTCTGCAGGGAGCTGGACTTGTCAGCAGCACCCTGGCTCACAGATTAAGTACTTAGCAACCACTTTTTTCACGCCTTCAGAGCCTCTTGTACAGATGCAAAGGCTGGAATGAACTGTTCCTGAGAGTAAGATCAGATTCAGGAGAGTGAAATAAGATTTGGGAGCCCCTTTTCGCCTGCAGCAGTGGAAATGGAGGAGCGCATGGACTGCACTTACAGTGCAAAACTTACCTATGCCTTATGGAATTATTACCATTTGACTAATTTGAGCTATTTTTGCCCTTGCAAAAGAAATATTCTGCTTTGGTATTGCTGGAAAACACTATAATTACTACTCACCTCTTTGCATTCAGAAGGGCATATGTACATTATCTCTTTTGAACAGCATTTTTCCCTCTGTCCTGGCTTGATTCACTCGATAGCCTGGCTAAGGTCTCTCTCTCCCTGGTAATTTGGCACTCCAAGCTCTTTAGCAGATCACCAAGGTAGTCTAAACCAAGCCCAGCTTTATATGAGGCCCTTGATTTTCTGTGCACAATCACTGGGAGAGCTTTTGGGAAGAGCTCTCTGACAGATACCTTCTCAGCCCACCTCTCCGAGTAAGGTGCCACAGCACCAGCTTGCTTTGCCTTGGCTTGATTGCAACGCATGATCAGTAATACTTGGTAAGTACAGGACATATTTCCAAATTATCTCAGTCCTAGTCATCTTTTCCCCATTTTTGCAGCAGGCTTCAGAGGCAATTTCCACTGCGACTTTGCTGTGGATGCTACTTTGTTGCAAGACAAAAATCTGTAATAAGAAAGATCTATTTATCAGCATGACAATACAACGGCTCCCTGAAGCCACGGGGTTTGATCATGAACGATCTGATGCAGCCTTTATTTCCTTGCAGTGTGTGCTCCTGTAGATGGCCATCTGCTCCTGTATCAGTCTGAAGGGCCTGACAGACCCACAACACCAGTTATGTGCCAGCTCCTCCTGGATAAGATTTCCTCTTTCCTCCCCTGCTGCTGCTGTTACTCACCAGTGTGAGTATGTGTTTATGCTTGGACATCCCTGAAACAGCTCTGCTTCAGTGTATTGTATTTCTACTAATTTCTAATGTTAAAGCAAAAGAGAAGGAAAAAAATAACGGGTTTTCTGGTGTCAAGCTGTTTAACTTTCAAGGAGGATAGTTTACACTCCCTGTATTCAGATCCCAAAGGAAGCTTTCAGTACTTAACTGCAGGCTGGTGGCAGAGAGCAGCCAGCTGAACCTTCCCACAATGTGAAGCAGCCCGGAAATGTGAATCTGCCACTTAAAAATCCAAAAACCAGTTTTCACCTTGAATCCCAAACAAGCAAAAGCTCGTTTTTCAAAGTGCTAATGGGGGCTGCTGCTGCCTAGGTTATTTCTTGTAACCACGATAGCAGATGAAGAATCAAAGTGACATTTTCCTTCTTGGCGTTGACTAAACTGCCCCCACCTTCACCTTCGCACCTGACTCCACAGTTCTTTTTTTCTGGAGATGCTGATTAAGATCCTATTTGTGCCCTGGTGAGACATCTCCAAGGTATGCTGGATGTGCAGCTCCCCTTCGATGAAAATGATTATGAACATGCAACTGTTATTGAAATGGATTTTTATCACTTGCAAAACATGCCACAGAATAACTGCTGTTCAGCTTCTTGGAGATTTGTTACACCCAGCTCAATTGCTATAAAGTCATCTACATCTTTGCCAGAAACACTCTGACACGACTTGCAACCGATACAGAAGCCAAAGTAATGTTCACTAAGTCAAGCAGTCAAAGCAATAAACATTTTGCTCTGTTCTGAGATCTCGACATTGAATCTGCATTTTTTTATATGGAGTGGTTTTGTTCAATGAACTTTTCATTTACAGAATTTCAGTTTATTTCTGTCAGCCTCAGGACTGCTATTAAACCTGTACTACACCAACCGCGAGTTTCAGCAGCATTTCCTAAGCAACTGAACTTCACTTTAGCAGTTTAAAAATAGTTTTGATCTCATCAATGCTTTTCTCTGCCATGCCATTTCCATCCCAGAAGACAATGGCTTTCAAACTTTCATTAGTGGTACAGAAAGGGAGCTCCTTGTAAAAGTACCTGTGTTCTGCTCCCGGTCGTGGTACAGGTCGCTTGGCTTTACCAAACCACGCAGCCCACCTGGGCTTCTCACTAAGTATCTCCAGCATTTGGTGCTATCCTCTGCCCAGTTTTGAGCCATGCCAGAAGCATAAAAGCTCATAGATCTCTGTCTGACACTGGCACGCCCTGTGAAACCCTCGGGTGGCACATTTATGAGTGTTTCAAGTGAAACAGCAACATACACATGGTGAAGTGCCGCAGGCGCCTGCAGCTCTGCAGTAGAGCCCCTTTGCTTCGGTGGATGTTTGGAGTGTGACTTTCACCTGGTCCTCAGGACTGTGAGGATGATTCCCAGGGGCAGGATCCTATAATCCCTACAGAAATATGGCAGGGAAGCCTTCTGATTTACATATGAAGCTCTTCTGCTTTTTGTATTTACGCAATACTTAATTTTTTACACCAGTTAGTAAAATGCTTTCTGTGGCCAAAGTACATATACTTTGGCCAGCACTATGGTTTTTTTTAAGGCTGCAAAGATCTGGGTTATTATAGACAAGAAATATAGTTTAAATTACTGAAATTTCCTGGATGTGAGTGGGAGCTTTTGCCTTGTGCGTAATTACGCTTCTCAGTAGATTACAGACCATGGGGTTTTGTTTTTATTCCACTTCTGGCAAACAGACTCCTGGACTATCAAATCCTTTCAAAGAAAGAAAGAAGTTAATTAAATTTTAATGTTCATAAAAATGATGACGTAGAGAGCTAGCACCTTATGAATTTCGTGTTTCAAACTTAGAATTTCCTGGGAGCTCACTCATAGCCCTGTCCCTCTCCAACCCATGCCATGCCCTACGTGTAAAAACTGGAGAAATGTCAAGAAATGAAGGTGCCCTAAAAGAGGTCCCAAATTCTGGTTCCAAGTATTACAACTTACAGTCTGTCAGAACTGAGAAAGAAAGCTGACTCACGTACTGAATAAACATGCAAATTGAATTTCTGAGTTCAAAGAGGAAATTCCTAACTTCTTGAAACTGAATCAGGCAATAGTAACAATAAAACCTCCATGTTTCTAAGAGTCTCTTCCATTATCTTTACAATATCAAGGCTGTGTCTCAAATCTCGATTTCCTTAATTCTTCATCTTAACCCAGAAAAATCCTCACTGGTTCATTCTTGGGTCATCCACAAATTCTCTCTTTGTTCAATTACAGCTTGTTTTTCAGGCACCTGTACTGCAGGATACAACTGTCTTTAGATTAGTTTCGCCTATCTGCAATGAAATTAGATCAGTGGCTGGACTTGGAGCACACCCACAGTGTTGACAAGGTCTGAGCTATATCAACTTTACAGCAGTTAAATAGGAGTGCACTCTGCTCTGCTCTAAGGTAACAGAACCAAAGACCACTACCTGAAAGCTGTATTTCATTCAAACCAGAGCCGGTCTACTATGCCAAAATCATGGTGACAAGGACACATCTGAGCAAGATCCCCAGCCCCCCACTACTTTACTTATGTCAATCAGTTTGGAGATTTTTAACATTGGAGTTATGTTTATCTGAACCGGTTTTCAAGGTCTAATTATAACACGTGAAGTGGGGTGAGACGGCTGCCATGAAAGTCGCAGTATAAATAAGAGGTCCTGACGGGCTGATATGTTGGCACAGGGCAGACGTGTGTGTCACGTGGGCGCCCAGTGCAGCTGTTGTGGTCCACAGTACAATAAATAGCTAGAGGGAAGCGGCGCGGTCATGCAGGATTTTTTAATACCCCCTACTGTGCTACTTGGCCAAATGCACTCGCCTTGCAAAATAAAAAAAAATTAAAAAAAACAAAAAAGGAGAGGGAAAAAAAAAAGACAGTATTTGCAGTTTAAATACAGAAAAAGACAGTCCTGGTGCTTTTTGAAGGCTTTTCAGAAAAGCACGGCGTAGTTGCCTGCCTCCACTGCCCTCTCCTCTTTTCTCATAATCCTCCATAGATGACCCAAGCTCGGCTTTCCCCTCACCAAAACCAGCAGAGCACATGCTCTCATCCCCTCGAGCAGGGAGAGTGTACTGGGCACAGCAAAATGCACAACCTCTCCTGCCATTGCAGGAGAGATAAAATGTAATCACCCCGAAATGGGCATGCACAGATCATGCCTGGAAGCACGGGCAGATGGACGGCTCAGGTGAGATCAGGCTTCTGAAGAGGATCTCTATTTATAACCTGGGCCCTGCCAGGAGACTGCTCTTGGGTGTTAATGTGACAGAGTGTTGGTTTTTAAAGTCGCTGAAATTCCTGAACATGCAATGGAAGATGAAACTGCTGCTGGCTTGCAAATGGTCATTGATGCCATGTGCTGGTAGGAGAAGCAGCCATCCATACCAGGCATTTGCAGCGCATTGAACACCCATTAGACCAATTAGGGTCCACAAAATATTAGTTATAAAGCTCCTGCAGCCTTTCTAAGGTTAGGCTCTTATTCATTTTACAAAAAAATTGACCCGCCACAAGGCATGTACATTTCTAAATTAACAACTAGCAGTGAACAGTGCTTTTGACGAGGCACTAGAAAATGCCTGGCATCTGTAATTCCAGCAAAATCTCTTCTGGGATTCTATTATCCAGATGTGAGCATAACATGTTATACTCACAGAATGTCAGTATGTTAACCCATGCTTCCTCTGCAAGGAAAAGGCACTGTAATTGCAATCATTGTTCTCAGAAAGCAATCTGCATCCCCTTTTTGACCCAAATTTTCAGTATCCTGCTTTATGCATCAGCAGTGCCATAAAATGCAAAATGATGCAACATTCAAATGTTTCCAGAACTACTGACGTAACATAATTGTATTTGGGTAAAAATAATTTTTCCCCTTTAGCTCCTTTCTACTTAGGTCTTGGTATTACTCCTAAAGCTTGTCCCTGTATCCATAAACAGTTGCATAAAGTGATAGGGCTATCAAATTTGATAGTGCACAGATATATTTATATTATAATTATTATATTATGTTATTGTATTTATTATGTATTATATGTTATTTATTATATATAGAATTTGTTATTCATTACATTATTTGAACTTAAACCTTGAAGTTGCAAAAAGCCAAAATGAGAAAAAAACAACTTACGTAATAAGATCACAGAACAGTTTTACAAAACAGCGAGTAAATCTGTTCTCAGCCTTTTTTTTCCTCACTCTCTCTCTAGTTTAAATAGTTTCATTTTGTATTTTATGTGTTTTGTTTTACCTAAGCCTTGCTTTTTATGAGACTTACCTAAGTCTAAGATCACATGCTGCGTCTCCACCAGTTTTCGCGTATGGTGGACACCAGTGTGTGCGGTCAGTCCTGCTCCGGATGCAGTCTCTACCTTAGGCCCAGCAATGGGTACTGTAATGCCATCTGTGAGGAGCTGGGAGCCAGAACAGAAGTGGAGCTGGCACCCTGGGCTTTGCTGAAGGACAGAGCTATGGGTTGGCTTCACAGGCAAGCAGGAATCCCTGGAGCAACTCCAGGTGTGGGGACATTCAGGTCTCCAACCCTGAAGGTGCTCCCCACCCCAGATCCCTACAGCCAAGTGCCATCTTTGAGGGAGTCTGGAGAGGTTCCTCCTCTCTACATCTTTATATACTGGGTCATCTCGGTGCACAGACTTGCCAGCCAGGTCTGATTCCTCTTGGGCAGAGGCTGCTCAAGCAGCTCACTTGGTCACCTGCTGACTGCCAGCAGGTCACTTGGCCCGAGGCACCCCGTGGCCCACAAGAGGAACTGCCCGTCTCCAACCTTGCCCCTCGCCTTGGCCGTTGGCAACAAGACCTGCTCTCCCCCACCTCCCCACATGTGCTGCCACTAGCATCCACTGAAACTCACATTTTCTAATTTAAAGGTAATTTCTAGGTGTTTGGGTTTGTTTCTTGAGATTGGCTGCATAGGAAAATATTCAGGGAACATGACATAGGTCTAAAATGGGAAGTTTTAAAGAGGCTTTGGCTGTGTCTAAGAAGACATGAAAAACGAATTGAAGGCTTCAAGCACACATGCACATTAAACAGTGGATTGACAAAGTTCCTAGAAAGTTTTCCTTGTAGAACTGAGACTGGAACACAATCTTCACATCATTATCCACATTATTGAAACTGTGAAAACCAAACCACGTGTGATAACACAGCTGTTCTAGCTAGAGGCATTTAATCTCCCACCATCATCTCAAAATATACATGCTCCAGCTCCTGGTTATGCACACAGCAATCAAGGACTAGGAAAAAAACTAGCAAGCATCAAGGGAAACTTCCTGTACTTATTTCCATGTCCCTTTTTAAGTTCAAAAACCAGAAGAAACTGGTTGTCTTGTACTTAGCCCTAGAGGAGTAGCTGAATTTCCCAGAGAAAACAAGAGGAGAAAGTGTATTATGTTAGAAATGATAACTATGTTTGATCCCAAAAGTCACGTCTTGAAGAGTATGAGGAATGTTAGTTTTTTTTACTAAGGGCAGAGTTAAGAGACTTATAAAGCTGAATTATTAAATAAATATCTCTGGGATCCCATTCATAATCGTATTCTTATGCGACATGGCTGCGCCTATCCTACTTGGCAGGAAACTCCACAAAGGCTTGGCAGGGCATGGCTGTTGCATCTCTTGCTGTGCCTAGGTGGAGGCGAGTTCCTAATCCAAGTCTGGGGAATGAACCTTGACACCAACACAACTACTGTGATCTCTAGTTATAGAAACCCTGCCCAGCCCAAACTGTGGAGAAAATGGGGCAAGAACAATCCTTCCTTTTGCGCAATTTTTCTTCAAGACGTTTTTCCCTAGGCATGTGGGTAATTTAAAATCCCTTTTCTCACCACGGTTCTGTATTTCCTCTCTGAATAGATTGCAGACAGCATAGGGCTAGCTGGCACGTTTTGGAAATGTGTCGACTGTCGACATTAGAAACACACTAAATAAACATGCCTCAGGTGCCTTAAAATCCACAAAGTAAACTCATCATGATGCTGATATCCAGTATCTGAAGTGTTTCCCAGCAAAAAAATTTTTCCAATAAACACTCCAAGACAATCTGTGCCACATTCAGGGGGGAGGAATCAGTTTAATTTCAGAAGACAGTATTAGCGTGCATCCTGTATTTGAACGGGAGAAAGATTTCTGTAGTTGCTTTAGAGGGTTTCACAGAATCCCATGGGATCATACCCGAGTGTAATAGGGATCAGATGTCTTGGGCACTGAAAAATTGTCAGATACAGTTAACTTAAAAGGAATAAATCAATGGGCAACTCTTCTTTATGTAGGAAACCTGTGCTCTGCATGTGCCCACTCTGCTCCATCCCAGCCTGCCCCTCATCCCAATCATGTTAACAACGGCTTTGTGATAATTCTGTTTCTTTTACTTTCATTTGGGTGAAATCACTCTCTTCAGGTTTTGCTCGGATGGTTCACAGCTATCTGTAATCTATTCAAGTTATTGAAAGGTGAAATGGTAAAAGGAAAGAAATTAAATTTTCAATTCTTTCCTGCCAAGTTCTGTCAAGTAACTGGAGTTATTTAATTATGCTTTTGCAGCAATCATGTCTATTTATTAGTCACATGCCTATCTAAGCTGACATCTCCTTCATTAATTTATATTAAATAAATTATATCTTAAAGTACAAAATTACAGCTACCTTAAAATATTAAAACTTTCAAACACTTTTAAACAACTGCTGCATAAAAACTCAAAAACCTGGAAGAACCACCATGATCCTGGGACCCGACCACTTACAGGACACACGTGATATAAGCTCACCTAGCAATCCCACAGTTTCTGCCCAAACAGAACACACAATCTCCAAACCCACTATCATAAAAGCAAACACCTGCTGGACTGAGAGACCTGGTGGCTGCACTGTAAAGCATTTACTGGGTTTTAAAGTCTGCTGGTAAATATGGCATTCTGGAATAACCTAGTGTGACACATAACACAAGGAATAATTTCACATGTATCGATCATTATTGGCCTTCCCCTCCCCATTTTGATGGCCACAGTTCTCCTTCTGTTTTTCATGACCTAAAGTTAAAGCAATAGAGGTTTGGTGTTTGTTTTCTGTGAGATGGCGCAGTCATTCAAGAAAGACTTCAAGAGATTGGTTTTTTAAATTAAATCACACTTTGGTTTATAACTGACAGCTGTGAGGGGATGAATAGAAAGCCAAAGTGTCGTTTGGGGGTGCTCTGTGGCCAGCAAGGCTCGGGCTGAGCTGCAAGCACCAGAGCACTGCTGCTATCTACAGGTCTGCTCTGCACAGCATCACACTGCAAATGGAGCCACTCCTCTGACAGGGATGCCTGTGCTTGGGAACAAGACCAAAACAGACACTGAAGCATTCTGGCTTTGGGGAAGTGCAAGCTGGCAATCTGTAGCCTTTTTGTTCAGTGGCTAACCTGTGTTAAAAACCCCAAATCAAGTGGACTTCATTAAAGGGAAAGCCAGTCTCTGCTGCATGAGAGTACAATTTCTGCCCTGTTTTACTTTAATATTTTTTTTTTCGACAGATGAAGAGGAAACATTGTACTCTCAGGTGCAGAGTAAGAGGAAGCATCTTCTCACAGATGGGAACCCACTCCCACTGCAACACACTGGTGCACAAAACCCAATGGTGTACACGAGAGCTGGAAAACACCTTTGAGCCCGCAGTGCTGAACTTCGAAGACCATTTGTGATATAATTAGAATTTACTAAAATTTAGTTGTGGCTCTTTGTTGCTTGGAATTTAATTAATTTTTCTTTCTGTGCCTTTTCATCTGTAACCCAGAAACTTTCATGACTGCTTTTCTGCCTCTATCAATAAGACAGACAACCTGGAATGGGTTCATCCCTGCTGAAATCAAACACAGCAGCTTCCAGAACAGGAGAACAATAATAAATAAATCTATCCTGGAAATACAAGCAAACAGTGGTGACATCAAAGTATCTACTTAACCAAATGTTGTGGATTTCAGAGTCAAGTTACCAAAGAGAGTATCAGATCACAAGCTTTCAACAAGCAATAGAGGAAGGGGCAAGCTCAGAAAGAGGAAAAAAGTATTTTTCGCCACTAAAAAATTATTTTTTCCTGGTAAGGAAAAAAACCCCCAGGTTATTTCCAAAATCTTTGTCTGCAACTGAATGTCTGCCAGTGAACATGAACGGTTAAGCACAGAAGCAGAGCACCTTGCAGCCACAGTCAGAAGCTCAAAGGACAGTCTCATCTGACACATGGAATCCCTCTGAAGCTTTTCCCATTTGGGAGGCTAGAAAAGCTCTTTTAAAACTGATTCTCCAAGGCCAGCAGGAGCTGCAGGCTAAGAAATCCTGTTCCAAATGACTCTTAGCTCCACACTGAGCATGCAGTTCATACGACTGCTTGTGGGGGAAAAAAATAGCTGTTCTGTCCTCTTTAAACACCAGTTTTTCTGGAAACAGCTTATTTTCAGTACTGGATACCTTGAGAAAACTTCAGTGTGAGTGGAAAAGAACATTCTGTAATTTCTTTTTTTTTTTTTTTTTTTTTTTTTTTTTTTTTTTTTTTTTTTTTTTTTGTGGAGTCCTGTCCTTTCGTCAAAGAAGTTTAGTAAGGAATTTGCCACACCTATAAAAATTACTGCCCATGAAGCATCAGGGAATACAAATAACCTCTAGTATTGCAGGAGATCGTTTGAGCATTGGAAAGAACAGAGGCCAGACAACGCTCAGAAATTTCTCATGCACTGAGCTCGGTCCTCTTGATACTTCCAAAGAGGGAATGAAGTTATATCTTTCTGGCAGTTTATGTTCCCATTCCTGTTTCAGAAAGACAGCGTGAGCCCTTCAAAGCCCGCACGGAGGATCACCACGGAAATCAGCGGGTCAGGGTGCCAGGAGCCATGGCAGGCAGCATCCCCCTTCCCTGGTAATCCAGCGGCAGGTCCATGGAGAGCTGCGCTCGGAGGGGCAAGCCTCAACCGCCCTGGGCTCTGCGGGCCGGCTGGGGACAGGGTTGAACACCTTACACTTACAGAACAAACACGGATTTCACCTCCACAGATTATCTCTCTGAGTATTTTGGTGGACACAGAAGAGGCGAGGAGCATTCATTGATTGATCGCAGGAGAAAAACGAACGGACAACGAAACCCTTTGGAAGAAGAACTTCTGGGATGTTGAGATGAAAGCAACGGGAAGTATGAATTATCGTGGGGATAAACCAAAGCGTTAGCAGTACGGGAGCGACACGGCGCACACCAGGCACAGCTGGAAGCCGTGGGGCTCTGGCTGCTCCTGCCGAGGGTGGGAGTCTCGCCTCGGGCCGGGGCGCTCCGGGGCGGCGAGGCGGAACGGATTGGGCCGGGACGGGAGGGGATGGGATGGGCCCCGCCCGGGGAGGTGCCGGCCCGCACTTCCTCAGCCCCGCGGAGCAGCCGCGGAGCATGGCCCAGCGCCGGGAGCCGCGTCTCGCCGCGCCGCTGGACCGGGAGCTGATGGCGCTCGGGTAAGGGGCGCTCGGGGGCCCGCACCAAAGGCGCCCGCAGAGAGCGCCCTGGGGGTGCCGAGACACCCGACGGGGCTGGCACGGTGGGAGCTGCTGGGTCTGGCTGCTGGATTTCGGTGATGAAGTGAGGGATGAGGTAACGCGGGGTCTGTCTGAGCGAGGCCGCCAAAGGGCTCCTTGCGCGCTGTGGCCCCTCGGAGAAGCCCAGCGCCTCTTCACTGTGGTAGGGGTGAGAGGCTGGCACAGGGGACCGGGAGAAATAAATAATAGTTAGGAAAAGGAGAGCTCAGACACGCGTTTCGAATGTAGCGGAGAGCTGGAGGCAGGGGTGCAGCTTCCCTCAGAGAACCTCTGTGGCCTTGAAACCATCGCCATCGGAGAGAGCCCAGGCTGTGCCGTGCCACTTCCCTGCGCTTCCAGGGAGAACCAAACCCAGAGCTTGTCCTCAGATCCCTGTCCTCACTGTGGCATCCCTTCAGCTGCCTCCTTGTAGCTTGGCTGGGCTCTGGTCTGGAGAGCTGCTGTCCTTGCTGGGCCCCGGGAGGTAGCAGGATTCCCAAAGGTGCCTGAGGCTTCAGGAGGGAGAGCAGCAGACAATTCACAGCCACTACGAAGATATTACGCTCACTGAAAAGCAAAACCCCAGGAGCAAAAAGGAAGGCTGAAGGTTGCAACAGATCCTGTTCCCTGTCTGATGTGACGCCCATTTAGTCTGCCAGTTAGTTTTGGTTTTTACAGAAGGAAGAAGGGTCGCTTTGTCACCGGCACCATTGCCGAGGGCAAGAAGAAACACAGGCTAGAGGAGCAGCACAGGTGGGCACAGGCGGGGTGGAATCAGTGGGAGCAAAGCACAGGGGAGGCAAAGCAGAAGAAAGGCCAGTGATCATTCTGACAAGGCAAAAAGGCTCTGGTGTCACCTCTGCGTTCAAAAAGAATTGATGAAGAAAGAAAAAGGTGTTTTGCTTCCTGAGTACTTGTGGATTAGAACAAACTCATTGCTTATTTTTGCAATTCATTCACTCAGTGAACAAATTGGAGTGCAACAAAATGACTTGGAATTGCTTCTTCACACTGCTGCTACTTGCCCATATTTAAAAGAAGTTTTTAATGAAATGCTTATTAACTGAAGCACCTAACAGGTATGAAATTAAGTAAAGTCACTATGCAGTGGTACGCAGAGTAGCCATTATACACTTTTTCTTTACATCTGTAAGATTATGTTCATCCTAAAACAGTATCTACAAGGAAGAAGGAAAGAAAAATTAGTTGCAGTTGTTGCAGGAAGCATGATTCCCAATTACCAGACTTTTATTGATTTGCACTATATGGTCTGAGTTAATATATGCCAGTAACATGCGCCTATAAACAGCGAGGAGTTCATGCTCATAGATGGTCTTGTAGAAATGCAGTTTGATGTGGTACTGAATGTGGTATCCATGAGAAGGAAAGAGTATAAATGAGAAGGCTACAAATACACATTTCTAAAGCTGTAGCTACTCTATTTTACTTCCACTTCAATGGAAAACCTAGACTTTTCACCCTTCTACAGGATACTAAGCAACTCCTTCAGGGAAGTGTGTTGAGTTAAATGCATTAAAGTTGAGTAAGCAATGCCAGGCACAGAGTCCCTTCCAATCATTAAATAAGGCCCTTTCTTTTCAGCTAGTACTAACCCCACTTTTTTTTTTCTTCTTTTTTTTTTCCCCTAAAGATGAAAAAGAAGTCCCCATGCAGAGACATTCTTGTAGCATAACCTGAAAGATCTCTTAATGTAAATACCTTTTCAGCTGTGACAAGTAGGTGTGTCACTCTCCAGACTATAAAATAAAATTCTCAGTCATTACAAGGGTTTTCCATCCTAAACATAGTCCCATACTCTCACAGTGCAGAGTTCACCTGACAGCTGATGCAGTATCCAGCACAACTGAGACACAGTTCTGGAGAGGAGTGTCTGTCCAACAGAGACAATGGTCATTCAAATGAGGAGCAGCTTGGACATTCACATATCTTTGGTAGGGAATTGAAGCAGTTTATTTTAAAGCTTCTGCTTTCTGGTGCAAAAATCAAAGAAGTTGGATGAGGTTTAAAGAAGTGTGAAATGGGAAGGACTTTACCCTTAAGAGAAGAGGTTGAGTATCAGGATATGCTCATAGTTTACCAGGTTAGCTGCTCAACAGAATGGAAAGTTGCATCAATGTAGTAAAAATTCAGATTACAGACAGCTTCTTTGTATTGATGTGTATACAGGTGGACCTAATGCTTAATGAAAAGGAAGGTCAAAACCCAAACACATTGTTCAGAACTTGTTGAACCCATTAGCTTTGTCCCTAAATCTAGCAAAATATTTAAAAGGGAGCACTGAAGTTTGCCAGAAGACACATAAGCACCGTGGCAGCTTAAAGGAAAAGGAAACTGACAGTGGGATTCTTCTCTGGAGGCCTCTTCGGTTATTTCTGGAGTCAATCCATTTTCCAGTTGCCTTTATTGCTGTTAGAGATGAAAGGACAGCCCGAATACTGCAGTCTGAACTCCCGTGGCTGAGCACGTACTGCGTGAGTTTGGACAATTCCGCATTGTTATTTGCGCAAGAGATGAGAATGTGGAATATCTCGTCATCTGAGTAATTACAGGCTGGTCTGGTAGCACAGTTTCCATCCCAATACAGCATAGTTTGGGTGACACTGTCTGTTGAAAGTGAAAGGCACAGGGCAAGAGGAAACAAATTTTTGTAGCCTTTTTTCCTTCCTTCTACAGTCCAAGCTTTCTTTGTCACCCCTTGCAGCAGAGCTTTTATGCTCTCCCAGGTTTGACAATACCATGACAGATGATATTCGTAAGACTGGACAATACATTTAATGGTTAGTTTTAGTAACAGAAGAGAAATTAGGCCACAGGCCTAGATCAGGTGATAATAAAATTGAGGAATTGAGGATCATGTTAGACTGGAACAGGATAAATGCTCATAAGAATTTTTTCATCTCTGTTTTCTAATTTAAGCAAGAGAAAAATTAAAGTGACTAGAAACTGGGCCAAATAAAGGGTGAAAACCAGAATGAAGGCAGTTGAAAGAAGGGGGAGAAAAAATGGAAGTGAAAAGCAGAAGCTGAACTAGTGAAAGTCTACAGTTAGAAGACAGAAACCTTAAGACTGGATACAATTATGTTATTTCCTCTTATTTCTATTTTTAAATTATTTTTTTCCATATGATGGCATCCTTGTATTCCAACAGAGTACTTTACATAGGTGCATGATTAAGTGTTTCAGTGTAACACATTGAAAGGATGTCTAATAAATACCAATTTTTGGTTGCCTGACGTGTAACTTCTGTCTTAGCATTCTTGTCCTTTTGTAGATTCTCTAGAGCTCTATCAACTCATGCACCATTAAAAACATTGCCAAAACTTCACTTTTAGTGATGTGAGGTACAGAGGACCCTTTTGCAATTTTCAGATAATGGGTAATGCTCCTAGGGTTTGATATTAGGAAAAAGTTTTTAAAAATCCCAAACTACTGAACTTGACAGATAAGAGCTGGAAGTTGCTGAAATACAGAGTGCCAAAAATAGAGAACCAGTGAGTCAGTTTTATAGTAATTTTTGGATGTTATACAGTTTGCACATAAAAATGGCTCAGAAGAGAATTATCCAAGTCACTCCACATCTATCCTTTCATGGATGAGTGTTTGTGTTCCTTGTGTATTCTTTATTGTTAGAAAATTAATGCACCTGATACCAGCTACAAGTTTATTCAGCAGCCCCTATTTACACAGGCAGAAGTATTTTGCAAAATATCCATACAGTTTCTTTGAAAACTGCATTTTCAGAAATGACAGATGCCATACCTAAGGGCTCTCTAATCCACAGGGGACATAAAATGAAGTTTCATTAACATTTTTCATTGGAACAACTTGTGTTGTTAAAGAAAAAAATGAACATTTTGAGGATGGTGTTCTAACCTGGAGAGTGAGTTTCCCACCCCAAACATTGCTGTAACATATTCCTGATCTCCACCACAGTGTAGGTAGTTCTAGTCACTGCATTAGCTACACAGAGATCTTCTTAAGGAGAGATTTATACCGTGAGTGCATCCTGTTCTGGAGCTGTGATGATTAGCACAGCTGCAGGGGCACAGCTGGCCAGCACAGACATGGCCTGTACTGCAGCAGCCACCAGCTTATTCTACGGGGAAACCCCACTGGTGACTGGATGGGCAGATCTTCAGGGCAAGGCTGTGTGCTCTGATGAGTTTGGGCTCTCAGGGGCACTGGGTGTCTCATTTCCTTCTCCTTCCCGTAAAAGCCATGTCAGTGAAGTCCTTCCCCTAAGCTGTCACCAATGCAGTCTGACCTAAAGAATAGGCTGATATCTGAAAATGCTTTCTTTTTCACGGGGTAACAAAAGTGACCTCACTGGCTGTGCATGCCCATCCTAAGACATGCTTTCACTGGCCATTCCAAAGAGCAGGAAGGATAGCATGGTCATTCAATAACACACACTGACAACGCAAACGTGCTTACATGGATGGGATAAAGAGATTTAATGTCATTTAGGTTGAAGTTAAAGTAGCGAGAATGGATGACAGCGTCTATATGACAGCAACTATAAACTCTGAGCCTGAGATTGCTAGTCAAATCGTAGAAAAGGAACACTAAAAAGTTGACCACAGAGATTTATTTTTTACAGGGGAAATGAAATAATTGGAAAATAGAAATCTCCCAGAAGTATGTATATGTATCAGACAGGAGGGTGCACAGGGCCAAGGGCAGCCAGCAGAAGTGGCTTTGAAGCAGGGAAGGACTTCCATCTATCTTTCTTCTTGTGTTTCTTCAGAGAAATCTCAATCAAGAACCTCAGGCAATTTTTACAGTGCTAATGATTTTCAGTCTGAAAGGTGCCAAAGTACAGAGCATATTTCTGGATTTGTTTTGTAGTGAATACAAGACACTATAAAGATGACTTTTGGAATGACCTTCAGAAACAGCCCAATTATCTAACATTATCCACCACATGTCAAAATAAAAGATTTAAGACAATTCAGCTTTATAAAGGACTTTTTAGGGGCTTCAAAGAGATGGGGGTTTGTAAAGCATTTTGATTTCCTTAACGTCTCATTTTAAGAAGGCATGAAGGTAGATACAGCATTGTGTTTTGTATCAACAGCTTCCTGCCCCAGGAGTACGTCAGAAGACAACCAAAACTTAAGCTGAAGATGGACTACCTTTTACAGTTTTGCCAAATGAGCCTTAACTCCCATCTTGATTTGCCTGCAAATTTCAAAGAACTGCTTAAAAGTTTTTTTTTCCGAAACAGATAAATAGAAAGATTCTCCCTCTGACAAATACTTAAATTTACCTGAAGTATACCTGGTAATGTCTAACCACAGGACTGTTTGGTTTTATTTTTAGTCCTGTTTATTTCTACTTGTATTGTCAGCTCTGGCTTGATTGTGAGAGCAGACTACATAGGTGTGCATTTGTTTACCTTCCTGGTGGTCTGTGGTGCAAATTCTAAATTTTCTACAGCATTTTAAAATTTTACCTGTGTTTATGCAATTGGAACAAAGTTTGTGTGACCATTTTCACAGTGGAATATCAAAGAACCATCTGTCACAGACAGGAAGAGAAAAAGTCCCAAACTAGGTGTAACAGTCCCTTTGATACCAAGATCTGCATTACTGTCTCCCATCCACTTCTATTTTTTGAGCTGAACAAGAGGAACATGGTAACATTTGAGGGATTTTTGTCTGAGACAGCATATTCAGGCAAGAAACTGGTACAGCCTTGTCAGCAAAGTTTTAAAACTGCACTTTCAAACAACATTATTTTCTCAGTTAAGGGTTTTGTTGTTGGTTTTTAGTTGTTTTATCTATTTTTTTGCATAGTAGTAACATCTCATTAGTCACTGGACTTCTTTGTGTAAAGACAGAGTGGATTTAAACACAGCATTTTTTAAACTTAAGTGACTTCTCTTTTAAAATTTTAGTAAAGGGCTTTTTTTTTGGAAATAAGGTAACAGTGCAGTTATGAGCAACCTCAAACTAAATTTGCCTCCTTTGTGACAATGACCGCTCACAGATTTTCTCAACATCTGCTTCTTTCGCACAGAAGTGAGCCAAGCAGCATTATGAAATCCCACCCAAAACACAGTGCTGCATTCTCAGGTGCAGGTCTGGCCACACTAATGAGATCCTCTCCACATCAGGACAGATCTGACCTTTGCCTCTTACTTACTCGAGCAGTTAATCCCAGAGCGGATTTTGGCTAACAGGTGTTCCAGAGGATGACACTTTGATCTTTACATATTTATTATTTTATTCTACTGTGTAGATGGACCACATTCTAGAGCCAGAGCAGCAATACCCTGCCTGTATTGAGTTTCACACGGATCTTGTCTTCCTCTGGGTTAACAGTCTGCAGTCTCTCATAAAGCAATTTATCAACCAGCTGGCCTTTCAAATAGGCGGCCATCCAAATTCAGAGTTAAAACTTTATGTGAGATGCCAAGTTTGGTGGAAACTCGGGATGAACAGCTAAGGAGAAAGAGGATACAATTACACCTGGTTTCATTTCGAAGACTGCCACGATACAAGTTCTGGGAAGTGCTGCCGTGGCTCTCCTGCTTTCAGTGAAACTGTGTTTCTTTGGCTGAAGCAGTGACAGGCTTTGATCCCAACGCTACAAGCGCACACAGTTGAAAGGAAGGGAAAGGCGGCCTGGCACCACTCCACATGCAGACAAGAGAAGTCTGCTCCCAGCAGAGCCTGGGGTGTAGTATCCCTCCCTCCTTCTGCACCACAGGATTCACGTGTGTGTGCATGGCTATCGTTATTATCACACACCTTGCAGGATTGCAGCTTCAACCTTTTATAGCTCCAGCTCTTTGTGTTCAGTCTCAGGTTCAGTTCCAGCGAGATCCTTGTCTATTGTAAAAAACCTGGGTGTTTCTATTGTGGAACATTCTGAACAGAAACAAACCCATAAACTACACTTCCTGGACTTCTTTGCAGGATTTTTTTCCCTGTGAATCCCTTGAAAAATTTTTCATATAAAAATGAAGTTAGTTTTCACTGAAGATAAATTGAAACGGTGTTTAGGCATTTTCCTTTGTTGCTCAGACCACGTGTTGCCAAGCGGTAAGCACAGCAAGATATCTTAATTTTCACTGAAATTCTCTCAGTTAATTTTGATCCCTTTAATTCTAAGCTTAGGCAAGCATGTCCACTTGCAGATCTTGGCAGTGAAGATGCATTGAGGGAAATACAGAGTTTATGAGGAGTTTAAGTGCCGCCTGTTCGCCCAGAAGAGGAAGTGTACCAAAGAATATACATATGTCAGGAAGTACAGCTTCTGAAAATAGACAAAGGATTCCGTATAACCCCCAAATCGGCTTTCACCTTATCAGCACAGACCTGGGTAATTTGTTGCTCATGCAAGTAGAATTTGCGGGGTTTTTTAAATCCAGCAAACCAGTCAGCTGTTTGTACAGAACTTTGCATTAACAAAAAATGTTAATTTTTGAGTGTGTCAAAAGGAGGCCACTGCAAGGGGCAAGTTTACACAAATCTGTGTAAACTGTGAGTGCCTGTGAGAAAGGTGGCAACTTAAAATTGTAGAGGAAGACTGCAACTAACCCTGCTCCAAAAAGCAGCAGAAGCAGCCAGTTAAGAGCTGAGGGAATGATGCTTTAACCCCTTGTGTCTCTCCAGGTGGTACCATGACAATCTCACCCGACACGCAGCAGAAGCGCTGCTGCTCTCCAACGGGCAGGATGGGAGCTATCTTTTGAGGAAGAGTAATGAAAGGGAAGATTTGTACTCCCTCTCTGTAAGGTAGGGCATGGACAGAGTGAAGGAATCTAATGCTGCACTTACTTCCATGTTTGAATGTCATTACAGGATTTTTTTCCTAGGGCTTAAACTACTTTGAAACATATTCCTGTTGGTAGAAGCCCACTGAATGACATTTTGTTAGAGGAGAAAAAATGGATTGGATTTGACAATTGCTCTCATGTTTCCAAATTATGAATTAATCTTATTGGTAGAAAACATAATTCTATAGAGTGGCTGTAAATTTTCAGTCTACATGATAAAAATCTCTATGTCAGTTTAAAGAGCTTAAGAAACAGCTGATGGGAGTAGAAAAGTTTTATGATGAGGATAGCAGCAAACATTTCACAGGGGCTAACCTCACTAGTTTCTCAATCACTGTATGGGAGCCATCACCTCTGAAGGACAATCCAGTCTTTGGGTGGTTTCACTCCTCTGTGGTGGGCTAAGGTTCAGTCTTAGCCAGGTCTGTATGACTGATTTGAACACTTGAACTTGCAAGTGAGAGATGTCAGGCCCTTGAAGTCAATCACAGCAATTTAGGACATAACTGTTCAGGATACAACCAATACAGGGCAGAGGTAGCCTGGCCTGGACACTTCACTACTGAATCACATTTAAAGAATCTCCCAGGAGAGAAGCCACAGTATTTTAGTGATGCAACCTAAGGACACATGCCTTAGACACACAAGGTAGTCCCTGTGTGTCAGCTGAGTGGAGCTAACCAGCCCTAAATACATTCATAGCCTTTGGCAACTGTGTGATACAACCAGCAACTGTGTGATACAACCAGCCTCAACACCAAGATTTTAAGCTGGTGCATTCAAGCTCACTTCTGCTGCAAACTGAGCCTCTGAACAACTCGTGGCCACAGCCTGTCTGAATCACAGTAACTTTACAAAGTCACTTTGATCTGTGTAGTGCTGCTGGTTAGTTACACCCCCGACAGGAGCACTGCAAATGCCCTTGAGATTGTGGCTTTCTGCATATTCAGTACCAGGAGCTGTTACAATTTGGAAGAGTAGTTGCTCAGGAACAGAGGGAAGTTCAATTTGCACATACCCTGTTCCCCAGAAAAGGCAACGATGAGGTGTTTCACCCATTTCTGACAGACAGTGTAGGAGCAAGTGTGCCTATACACACACTGTTGAAATTATTTCCACTATAGGCATCCCTATTTCCAAGGAGCTTGGGGGATGCCTGACAGATCTGAAGGTGATGTCACAAAACAAGTATTCGGAGTAGCGATGACTGAATTGAGTGCAAGTGTTGCCAAAAAGAATAGTGGCATTTATAAGTAATAGTTTTCCTTAAAAAATAATAATTTTAAATGAATGACTGTTTTGCTGGTTAATATTTTTTTACTTTAAAATGTAAGTAAGCATTATTTGAGAGAGCTACCTCAGACAATTAAAACAAATTTATATGTGTCTTAAAGGTAGTTTTAAAGAGCATTCAGGAAACAACTTATTGTAATAAACCAAAATTTAAGTAGTTCTCTTAATAGGAAATAGAAGTGTTTGTTAATGAAAATAAATTTGCTGCTTTAACAGATCTCAGCCTTAGAAGACCTACAAAAGTCTAGGCTCATTCCAATCTCTTGTTCAGCTCTTCATGTAGCGAGAGTTACTTGCTGCATTACCATATGAACTGAATAGCCCAGTCTGAAGTGTGATCTTTCATTCTGTTATGTTAGTTTCTGTTGTTTCTGGTGGTACAGCTCCTTTGAATACTGATTTTGATTTTAAAATGTTTTACAAAAATCAAACAAACAGTAGAAAAATTATGTTTGTTTGATTTTATGATAGATTAATTTTATGGTTTTTGACTAATATTAAAACTTAATTTTAGAATAAGTAATTCAGTTTTGTTCTGATACACTACTGTAGAAAGGATAAGTTTAGCAATTGTAGCTGTCATTTTCCTTCTGTCCGAAAATGTCTTCTATAGCTTTTACTTTACTTTCTGCCTCAGCCTCACAAGGAACTTCGGTCATTATTATGGTTTGGGGTTTTTTTCTGAGGAAAAAATGCTTAGCCATCCCCTGAGGTTTTTATTGACAGCTGTAGGAAGAGAGATCACATATTCCCTGAAATCCCCTCCCCCATTAGCCAGTTTGGAAAGGAAGTAGGAAGCAGAGTAGAATTTGCTCTCATTGCAACATTGTCTTGTGAAATAAAACAAAAAGATGGAAAAACCTGTAATTGCAGCAGAGTCACAGCTCTTCCCTGGTGTGGAGCATTTGCACTTGGCTTTTGTGCTACAGCTGACTGTAGCACAAAACCTGTGAGAGGCTGATAGAGGCATCTTCTACAATATCATAAATACTGTTCAAAGATAAATATTTAAATAACTATTGAATCATAGTCTTCTTTGGAAGTGGCAGTAAACAGTGAAAGAGACTATAATTCATTTTCTTCACCACATTTTTTCAGTATATTTGCTATAAAAGTTTTTCCTCAGACAAAGTTTACTCAACTATTTCAGGTGCTAGTAACATTAACAAAAGTAACTTTTTCACTGGAGAAATACTTGCAGTAAGTGCTTCACTGTCTTTTGAAATCAAAATAATTGCCCACCCAGGAAGTGAGACCTTGCACACTTCTCTAAATGCCATCAGGTTTCATAAACAAAAGCTGTTACTTCCCTTACAGAACAAGGACCCTGGTTCATGTTTGTCGGTGCCCATCCTAGTGGAACCAATCATCCGAGTACAGAGACAAAGCAAACAAATTCTAAAGCTCTAGGTAATTAAAACTAGGTCATTAAACCCCTATTTGGGTGCAAAATGGAGACAGCCTATTTTTCAAAAAGAAACAGAAGACATTTTCAGTGAGATTGGGATGCTGCATGGAAAGCAAGACACATACTGAGTGCGCCATCAAGACTAAAGTCCAGTAAGTGAAGGGATTTCATCCTACTTAGGCAGAAGGCTGGAAATCTCCTTTGTGAATCTTTTCGCTGATGCAAGAGTTAAATTAACCAACTAGGCCTTTCTAGGCTTTCATCATCTCATATCTGTAAATCAGCACTTAAAATCTGATTCTCAGAAGTGCTGAGTATTAGCGAGGGACAGGATGGAAGTAGTATAACTACTGGGACAGTGATTGTCAGCCTGTGATCTGGGTCAGATTCTCTGTAGTGAAAGCTGCTATTTAAGGATAGTATGTGCCAAATGCCTTTGGCCTTTATGCCTTGACAGATTTTCCTCTTTTATTTTAGGGGAAAAGATTCTGTGAAACACTTCCATGTTGAACACACAGGAACTTCATTCAAATTTGGATTTAATGAATTTTCTAGCTTGAAGGAATTGGTCATGCATTTTGCAAACCAGCCTTTAATTGGAAGTGAAACAGGTAAGGAGAGCCATATTGTGTGTACGAACACATTTATAGCCATGCTTCACAAAGATCTAACTAAAAGGAGCTTCTGATGTGTTAGCAAATAGATCTGCTGCTGAAGTATTCCTCTTCATAAATTCACATTTGTATTAACCTCAGGTATCAAAAAAAATTCCACTTCAAAAAATCTTTCAAGTTCTTTGAAGATAAACCACACATAAGCTGATCGGGCTTTTGCTAACCAGGGCTACGAGCTCCTTTTGATTTCTCAGAGGAGGAAATATTTCAAAATACTGGGAGGATTAGAACATTCTCAAAAATGGCAAAACCAAAGCACGGTGTTAGTGAGGAAATAAATATTCACCTATGAAGCTGAAATCCCCCAATAAGAATAAATGGAAAAGCAACTTGAAATTGTATAGTTTCACTGTTCTTTGTCCAAGGAAGGAGTCTACAGTGTTATGCTCCTCTTTCCTGCAGGGAATGTGTTTTTAACCACCTCTCCTGTTCAGCCTACAGTGCCTCACCATGCTGATGCCATCTGCCATCACAGTGATTAGTTTCACTTTTAAGAGGAGAGAGAAAAGCACAGGTTTCTTTAACAACCAACGTGCTGCCTGAATATTATACTTGATTCCTACAAGTGAACTGAACACCACCAGGCTAGAATCCCTGGAGAAACAAAGTGGATATTATCATGATAATGTCAGTTTTATGTTTAGCTTCAAGTGTAAGAGTTGAAGACACGTCAGTGTAAGTTAATGCCAAAAACTTCAGTATCCTCTGTGGCAAGTGTATGCAAATAACTCAGAGTAGTACTAGTTATATATTCAAGGGATCAGTTAAATGATAGTAGGCACAATAACTGTGACATGTCACACTAAATATGCACCAGTACTCTGCTAATGTAAACATTAAATTCAAGGGCTGCTTTGCCAATTTCTTCAAGCAGTTGTACACTTAATATGGCACTTGTATCTCTCAAAACACTCTCTTTTTAAATTGCTTTCAAGAGTGGTTCAAGCACAGAGCTCCTACATGTATCCTCTGTGCCAGTGAGCTATTTTTCCTGTGAAATCAGGCATGCACGCACAGGCCTAGCTCTGTGAAGATTTCAGGTGACATAAAACTTGTATTTCTCCATTCCTCACTCCCTCACTGCATGTGTTACAGACATTAATAAGCAAGACATTGGTTGTATCTGATCTCTATGGATGGGATCAACACTTGTCACCTTAACGTTTCCTAATCAGATTCTGCTGGCTCTGTGAAACCTCTAAGTCAGATGTGCTACAGAATAAAGAAAAAACCTAAAAATTTAACATCATATCAAGAAAACTTCCACCTTAACATACCCTGGAAAACAGTAGAGAGGAAGAGAAAGCTAACACTCGGGCAATGTTCCTTCAGATACAGGTGTCAGAGTTCTCCTGGGTCATAACCATCTTTTGTCAAAAATGGGGTAGGGGCTCATCAGAGTCAACTCCAAGCCAAGCATCAGCAGATGCAGACGTGGCAGAATAATCTTGCTACAGTGCAGCTTTTGCTAGATCTTGTGTATAGTTACCAGATTATTCTGTATAAGTGTCTTTAAGGAGGAAAAAAAAAAACCAATGGAGAACTTACTAGAAAACAAATACTGTATAAAATGTTAAATTAATCCTTCCAGTTCTGCAGTGGGGCTTTTTATCCATGATGTACAGGTGATGATACCCTGATTGTATGCAACAGCTTAGGAGTAGTTTCTCTAGAGTGGTGATGGAGCTCTTCTCAATTTTATTTTGAGTGGTAAAGCGTTATTTTTCTGCAAGGCCAGAGAGAAATAAACCAATGTTGACTTTCCACCTACGGCAAGCTGAATAGATCACATTTGCATACACCCCCTGTGCCTGCAGACAGATTTAAGCTGGTTACTTCAAATACAACTTTTCCACTTCTCTTTTTAACCCTTCCCATTACAGACTACTTTAAAATTACTCATACATCCGTAGGTTTCAAGTCCGACTGGTTACCAAGTCTAGCATCCCTCCTCTTCAAGAGCTGCAATATCTGCATAAAATGCAAATGGAGCAGCATTTGGTGTGCTGTGACATCATTTTTAAAGAATGGAGTTAGATGGCAGAGCAGTTACTATTTTAAGGAAGTTTTTCACTATTTAAAAAAGTGTATTAGATTCACTATTGAGAATGCAGCTTTTTTCAGGGAACATGCAATAAGCATGATCTTATTTGGAGAAAAAGGAGAATGGCTATAATGAAAATGTTTAGCTGGAAAGAGCTGTGGTAAAAACAGTTGAAGGCGATGGTAATGTGGGTTTACTGTTAGGAAGCCTGTGTCCAAAGCTCTGACAGATTAAGTGATTTAAGCACCAACTAGTGGGATGTTGGCAAACCCAATGACTGTTTTAGCCTCCTATCTAGTTCAGCATCCTGCCTACCCTCCAGCCAGCCTCCCAGGGAGGAAGGGAATTTAATGAGCTAAGAAATTCCATGCAAGCATTTGCAAGGGTAAAGGTTTTGAAAAGGTATCATGTATTTACAGTTTTCACGGTTGCTTTTTTAATTTCGGGGAAAGCTGAAGTTAACCATTCCTCAGAGATGCAGCTACTGACAAGTTGTTTTCTGAGGTGGTCTTGCCAGATGACTTACTCCCGCTCTTTTCTCTCCAGGGACTTTAATTGTATTGAAGCATCCCTACCCACGGCAAGTGGAAGAACCTTCCATTTATGAGTCTGTCCGAGTTCACACTGCAATGCAGACGGGAAGGACGGAAAGTGACCTTGTGCCAAATGCTCCCTCAGTAGGTGGTGCTCTGGTGGGAGGGGTGCTTCTGGCCTGAGTCTAGCATGATTGTTGGAGTGAGCTATGGAGTAAGACCGGTTATCAATCCCTTTATGGGTTTGTAAATACAGGGAGTCTTTGCCAAACAAGGCAAAACAAATACAGACTTGCTCAGTACAGTCCCATGGCAAATAAAGGCCTTTATAATTGTTGTCACTTCAATGCTGTCCCTGGGAAAACATTGTCTGTAGCTGACCTAGGTGAGTCTGACTATCCAAACAAAAAATATATGAAAGATTTTCATTCTCATGTTATCTTTTATAATCATTTATCATTATTAACATTATCATGAATTTAAAAAACAAATACACACACAAAAAAAATCATCATACACATTTGGGCCACCTGTTCTGACATTTGAGACTCACTTGGACAGCAGTCAGAGTCACTAAATCCCTTGTAACTCATATCTAAGTAAGACAGGTGGTTTCTCCAGAACAGTTTGCTCTGAACAGAGAGGAAAGTATTTTAATTCTATACTATATTTCTGGGGAAAAGAGGAAGTTATGTTAATATGAGTTAATGAAGTTACTAGAACAACCACTTCTGATGTGTCTCACAACCAACCCTTCATTGCCAAGTTACACTTTAACATACAGAGAAGCTTGACTTCCACATACCACCAATAAAAAGGTAATATTTTTTCAAGAACAAGAGGTGACTTGGCAAGATTTTGATTTTCAGAGGTCTGCAGTCTCACAGCCAGGTCCCTAAACAGCGTTTCAGTATCTGAGAAGTCATAAGGTCCAAGTGTCACTCATGATGCCAGAGAAACAGTTCAAACCCCAAATTTTTCATAAAGCACATTGAACGTAACAGGTTTTTCCTCTCAAGCATGGGCCTGTTCGAGAGAAGAGAACAGCTCAGTAAAACACCACTTTCACGTGTTTGCATTCGAGGAGCATTTTCTGGGGACAATTCCACTGTCAGTTAAACTCCATGTGCTTCTGGTCACAACACCTACCGAGGCAACCATCCAAGTTTACTAAACAAAGTGTGACTGCAGCTATTTCGCTGCGTTTGGTTGAGAAGGTGCAGGCCAGAAGCCCACTGAGGGAGGCACAGTCCAAGGGGCTGCCTTCAGAGCCAGCACAGGTCCATGCTTATCCTAGTGGTGGATCCGGCCATCTGAGGGGAGCGTTGGAGCGAGGGCAAGTGGCTGTGGGGAGTTTCCCAAAGAACAGGCTGCTGATCCATCTTCCTGATACAGGCAAAGAAGAGGACGTGGGAAGTAGAAGCAGAGCTCAGTCTCTAACCCAAATCCCTTTCCTTGTTACTTCACAGCTTGGTACCAAAGAAGGATATTTGGTAAAACAAGGCAAAATAGTCAAGGTAAGGAAAACTTACTCATTGCTTCCGCTCCGTGATCACCCAGAGAAGCTAAAGACAATGTGGAGCTGAAATTGCTTCACCTGCATTTCCCTACAGAGAGGAACAATTTGTGTTTTGAGTAACAACAAAGCACAACTGTAAACCAGAGCAAGTCAGCAGCTTTAAAAGTTTTTCTTTCCTAAGAAATGTTAGACTAAACTCTCCCAAGATAGTTACCATCTGTTCTTGATCTTTCAGAACTGGAAGACAAGGTGGTTTACACTACATAGGAATGAACTTAAGTATTTCAAAGACCAGACAGTAAGTAGCAAACACCAGTTCTACTGTTTAAACATCTCCACAGGCAGCTGCAGCCTTCTTGTATCTCTGGCTTCTCACATCTGTATCACAGCTTCCCAAACTAAAGCTTCCCATACTGTCGGAGGGGTCAAACCAATCAAGTAAAGTCAGTTTTGCTGATGGCTTCAACAGCAGAAAATAAGTTTTACAGCTGGAAAACATTTACTGTGCTCTGCTAGTCTTAGCTACTGGATAGAGTTTACAGGGGTTTTTTTATATGGAATCATAGAATAGTTTAGATTGGAAGAGACCTCAAAGATCATCTCCTTCCAAGCCCTCCACCACAGTCAGGGACACCTTCCAGTAGACCAGGTTGCTCCAAGCCCTGTCCAGCCTGGCCTAGAATATATTTTTGGGTTGCTCTGTGAAGTGGATTTTAATCTACCAGCACAACACAACCTTTATTGGTAGCTTAGGCCTGAGAGCGTGCTGCTAAAATAGTCCTAAAAATACTGGTAGTATCCTTTGCATTCTTTGATTTCATCCTTTTATTTCAAGTGGTCTCACAACATTCATAGAAAACCATTCATTTAAAAATTCCTTCTGACAAAGATTAACCTGCAGCATCTGGTAAAAACATTGGGTCCTTACAGTCACTGCTCCATTTCTATCTTAATCTGAGTAAAGATAAGAAACACCTCTAGAGTTTCTTTGCCCTTACAACGCCTCTGTTTGAGGGTCCTTCATAAACACAGCCAAACTGTTCACCTCTGCTCCTCTGCCATGCCCTATTACAAGCCTCTAACAGATTTTTACAAGAGCAGACACAACTATCTTCTCTCATCAAACATTGCCATTTACAAACAGGTTTTTGCAGGGCTTTCCATAAATTTTTCTTTCAATTCAAGACAACTTGAATTAAGTTTGCAGGATAGCATTTCCACGAGCAGCACCCCATTAGTGACTTACCAGGCAAGAAGGTGTCTCTGTCAGGAATACGACCTCCTTCCAGGCAGCAGCTCCAGTGTCTCCTGGCACTCCTGTTGTTGCTGTGGGGTTGCAGGTACCTACAGGCGAGCAGCTTGCAGCTGACCCTGGGATAGCATTTGGTAGCACGCCACAGCACAAGGGGCTTTCTTCTAACATAGGGTATTACTAACAGCCACTGAGTCAGCAAAAAAATTAAGGGAAGATGAGAAAGCAACAGACACCTCCATACACCTGATGAAGGACCGTGGAAAACAGCTAAGGGTGTTTGGGAAGAAAGCAATTAAGCTGCCTCTTCTGAGGTCTTAACAGTGTGAGGCTGAAACAAATGGAGGAAGAACTCCTAAGGGAGATGGGTTGCTGTTATACACTATCTATATCCCTGCACCTGAGCTTGTCCAAAGAAATAGATATGTGTGTGGGTGGGGGTGTGTGTGTACATGCATGCACACATGCTTCTCGGGCAGCCAAACCTATCACTTCTGCTGCAAGCACTGCTTTGGCTTTGCTTCTACATTTCTCCTTACACAGCTTCATCCTTTTAAGGCACTTAGGAATTAATTAAATCTCCAACAGCTGGCTAGGTTTGCTAAGACCTATATCATGCCTTTGTTTCTGTAAACCTTAGCTAAAAGTGATACCAGATTTACTGCTGTCAGTTACATTATAAGGCATCAGCCAAGCCCACAGCAGCCTCTGTGTAGCTCAAACATTCCTGCAGTAGAGATCTCCTCTGTTGCTTGTCCAGATGTGAACTGTCCTGCGTTTTTCATATTAAGCTCACTTCATATGATGGTAGCATTGATGTTATGCTTGCTAGTTCGGGCTTATAGTGTTACAGCTATGGTAGCTATGCCTGGAAAAACCTGTGGAGGTGCCTGTAAAGGTCTAGATGCACTGAAGATGAACTGAGATAGCCTTATCCTCTGTTTTCATTTTAAAAATGTTTTCTCTTCAAGGCCACTGAACCGATTCGAGCACTTGACTTAACTGAATGCTCAGCTGTGCAATTTGACTATTCCCAGGAAAGAGTCAATTGTTTCTGGTGAGTCGCAGTACTTTCTCCATCTTGCTGGAAAGGTCAAAATAGAAAGGGAATTTTGAAATGTAAACAATCCGTGCTTCTGAAAGGTCCCTTGGTGGTTGTGACCCTGCTCATCCTCTGACTCACAAGTCTTTTTCTGTCAGCCAGCCTCTGTCAGTCCTGCATGGCTTTGCCAAATTACTCCTGGCAAAAGGTGGGCCCATGTGTAGTGGGCATTTCTAATTCTGTAAGCATCTATAATCATCACCTAGACTCATGGACGTTGGGGTCAGACACTGCTACAGGTTACATGGTAACCTCTTCTGTGCCCAGATGTGGGTCTTTTATCCTTATGGACCTGGGGCAGCATCTCCCTGAGCTGTAAACGACTGTCACCCATTCTTGGTTAACTCCCTGGTGACTGAATGGGAGCACAGCCTCCCTGCCCTGCTCTGTCTAAGCAACTGTTGGTACAGGCCAGCTGAGCTCAGTTTTGGGGAGAGCTGCCAGTTGTTCCAGCAATTTAAGAAAGCTTTGTTTACTTACAGTTTGGTGTTCCCACTAAGGACATACTACCTGTGTGCAAAAACTGGGATAGAAGCAGACGAATGGATTAAAATACTGCGGTGGAAACTGGTAAGGTGACGTGTGCTGTTACACGTCAGCACCTGGTACTGCCCTCAGTAACCCCCCGCGGCTGTGGCACTCAAGTGCTACAGTACTCAGCACCTGCAACACGGGAGTACTTGCTCTGGCTGCCAGGCCAGCTAGACTGGAAGACACAATTTTCACATAATCACAGAATCAGTTAGGTTGGAAGGGACCTCTGAGGTCAGCAAGGCCAACCTTTGATCTATCACCACCTTGTTAACTAGACTGAGGCACTAAGTGCCACACCCAGTCTTTTCTTAAACACCTACAGGGACGGTGACTCCACCCCACCACCTTCCTGGGCAGCCCATTCCAATGTTTAACAACCCTTTCTGTGAAGAAATTCCTCCAGATGTCGAGTCTAAACCTCCCCTGGCACAGCTTGAGGCCATGTCCTCTCATCCTGTCACTGGTTGCCTGGGAGAAGAGGCCAACCCTCACCTGGCTACACCCTCCTGTCAGGGAGTTACAGAGTGATAAGGTGACCCCTGAGCCTCCTCTTCCCCAGGCTAAATAACCCCAGCTCCATCAGCTGCTCCTCATAGGATTTATGATGCAGCCCCTTCCTCTCCACTGCCCTTTTCTGGACTCACTCAGGCACCTTCCTGAACTGAGGGGCCCAGAACTGGACATAGCAGTCGAGGTGTGGCCTCACCAGTACCATGCGCAGGGACATAATGTATTGGCCTGCAAACCCACTTCAGCATTTTTGGGATGCACTTTTAACAAGCATGCTCCTTAGTAAGAAAAAATTACATCCATCTCTAAGGATGTCATTATGTGCTTGGTAAACAACATGGATCATCAGCACAAACTGCACGTCCTGGGTCACGAAGGCAGGAATGAGAAGACAGTGTAAAGGCTTGTAAGCACAACTTCCTAAAAACTACCAGGAATTGGGTCGGTCGTACTCACCCGCACACACGCAGACAAGCAGTAATGGATTGTCTTTCTGTTGCAGTCACAAATACGGAAGCAGCTGGAGGAGCGCAACGCCACCCTCAGTTCCTAGCTGTGTGCCCGTGCTCCTGCTCCACCGGCAGGAATTGCCTCTCTCCAAGGGGAAGGCACTGCTTACCAGAGGGCAGCTTCACCTCCCCAGTGCTGTCTGTGCCCTCACCCAGATGTCACCCAGCTCTGCACACACAGGATCCTGCAGCTCTGGGGCTGCCAAGTCACATGTGGGGGGACGGTTGCAAAACCAGAGTGTGGGTTTGATACATGTGGTGTACGCCTGTAACGCACGTAATTCAAACACCTGCCACCTAATCACAGAAGTGGTCACTGTTCAAAACTTTTGTGGTTATTCAGAGCACTCTTAGTAATTTATTGCAAGCTCCATCACAACTAACCATTGGTATCATATTCTGTAACCTTGAGCCTTTTATTTAAAATGGGTCCTTTCTGGAATTATTAAATATCTTTTTATTACCTGTTTAGGCTTTAAAACAAAAGAAAAATGACAGAAGTAATTACACTTTGTAAAGAGTATCTATATTGCAATCCAGAGAGTATTTCAAGGCCCTTTTTCAACGTGCCAGATGCGTGACACTTAGTTCTGGTCAAATACATTTTTATACAGTTTAGCTTTATGCCACAGTGATGGCTACAAGTGAACACTTGTTTCAAACAGCATCTGTACGTAATGGTGAGCAGCATCCTGTCAGCACACTTGTATACAAACCAGGGTTATGGGAAACAGTAGCTGCTTCCTGGCACTCATAGCACACACATTTAACAGCACTGTGGCTCACTGTGGAGACAAGTGGAACCCCACGACTGTGGTTCTGTACTCAAAACAGATGTTACATTTTGGAAGAAAAGTTTGACACACTGGAGAAGCTCAAGACCAGCATGACCCAGCTGCAAGATCCCCTGAGCAATCCTGTGCCTCCTTGAGGGGTGGGGAAAGAGGGGGGACCCTCTCTCCCTGCATAACAATCAAATTTATGCTGAAACAGCATCTGCAAACCTCTCCTGCTATGCAACACTGAGGCCTGTGCTTGGTAATGCTCGTGCAGGAGGTGTTTGATAACTGCCTTTACGGGGAGAAGAGTGCAGAAGAGGAAGGTAAAAGCACACTGGAAGAAAAAAAATATCTAGACTTGGACATATGAACAGCATTTTATTTCAACTTAGAAATTCAAAGTATTTGTAAATATTTTTATACAGACTGTTTTCTGAATAAAATGTCATTATAAAACTACCACAGGTCTTTATATTCCTATACTGTATTGTTAAAGCTTTGTCCTCCTTTTTCTCTTAATGAAGCTTTAACAAACTAGCATCTCCCATTCAGTTAAAAACCTCTGCTGAGTTTGTGTGAGAGAGAGGCAGCATAAGGGGAAGAGAGAGATTATATTCTCCAACAGCATCACCGTTCTATGAAAATGGCTTGGAAATGGAGCTTGTAGGGAAACCACAAACGCAGCCTTCCCTTTTTCACACCAATAGGCTGCCTCACAAAACACTGGAAACATCATTCAGCACATGGTGTCATAAACTGAAGCCAGTGAAAGAAATGGTGCTTGGGTGGCCTTGGAAGCTGCCACAGACGGGTTGAGCAGAAGCAAACAGCAATGGGAGGCCTTTGCTGGAACACAAACATATTTTGCCAGAAATACACACATGTTCCAGCTGCTTCTGTAATGACCAGCAACAGAAGTCCCATTGCAGCTTAGTTTAAATGGAAAAGGGTTGACTGACAAGCTGTATTTTTCTGAGCTAAGAACTCCCAGTTGTCATTTCCAGCACCACTGTTTTCCTCCCATCCTGCCTGATGAATCAACAGTGGATGAGGTGTGAACAAGGCACCAAGGCATCCCCTTTCCCAGCCTGGGGCAGAGACCTGCCCAGAGCTGTCCCTCAGACCTGCAGTGCTTGGCAGCTGTCCTAAGGGGACACGGGAGGGAACAACGGGCTGGGGCTAAGAGCACAGGATTGATCCCCAGCAATAAGATCTCCGCACTGCCCTAGGACTCTGTATCATTACTCCCAACTGAGAGACATAATGGTTAGTTTTCAGCCTGTAAATTCATGGATTTGGGGCATTTACAAACAAGTAAGAGACCTGTTCTCTCTAGAGACAAGCAGATGTGCTGTGAGGTATTACACTGCAACAGAAGAGTGGAACCAGGCTCTGTAATTTAAAAATACTGTATTTTATTTATATTTATTTACTTAAGAAAACCTAAGGGTAAATAAGCTGAGAGTGTCACCAGTGATGAACCCACACAAAGACTATGAGACATGAGATCTTCACAACCACATTACACAAAAAAACCCATGAAGAAGTGAGACATTGTTTGGGTGCTTGTAGCTAGGCATCATGAAAATCCCTAAAGCAACAGCTTCCATAGAAACAGCTTTCTTCCTAGTGGAAGCAGGATGCAGCTAGCATCCAGATTAGTAGCACTCCCTAGCCAAAGTACCACCCGTGTAAGAAAGCTGGGACATTTACTGATTGTACTGACACATCAATGCTAACACTTGCTCTGGCAATGCCTCCAACCATGTCTTTGATCACTCTCTCCACCTGGTCTGCTTTCCCACACGTAGTGGTGGGCGGCCTGAGGACACATCCTGCCACGTGCCTGGTTCCCTGTAAAGCAAGAGATCTGGGGGTTGCTCCTTTGAGCCAAGGGCACTGTGCAGACCTGGCTCAGCTGGCTGAGCTAAACTCCATGGGAGCTATTCTGGTGGGCTCTCCAGTACTGCACAATACAAGAAGCGTGGCCTAAAGTAACATCCACCTACAACACACTAGTAGATCATTTCAGATTCAGTACTATGTACAATTTACTCTTAGTATACTAAGGAGCTGTGGTATTTCTTCCAAGATGTGTTATTTGACTGACAATTATTGAATCTTTCTGTCCACCGGGCTGCAGAGGAATGCTGCACTCTGGCTATACCATCAGGTTAAGAAACTTCAACAACCTGCCTCAGTTCTTCAAACAGGGGTGTGAGCTCCTTCTCTAAACTTACAATCAGCCCTGGAAAGAGAGAAGAAACAGAATATTCCATCAAACAACATCATTGAAAAGCCTCTCTCCAAAGCCCACAGCTCTCTCCCCCTCCCAAGTCACAGGCAGTGTTTTTCAAAGCCTGAAATGTTCCATGTGAGCCACTCACTTTCCTGTGAACAGTGGGAAGCACCCCCAGGCAGGGTGCCTACAGCCCCTGGCACTAAAAGAGGCACCCAGTGCAGCACACCTCTCCCCCACTACTGTGCTGCCGCTTCCCATAGCTACTGAGGCCCATGCGGCTGTGCCAGAATTAAATCCCTTCTGCTCACATTCATTAGCCAATGCCCTCATGAGCAAGGCTAGGGTCTGGCTGAAGGATTTCTCCACCCCACAGAACTGAAGACAAATCTGCACATGTTCCTGCAGAATGTTAACCTGACTGCCAGAAAGAGACCGAACAGCTGGTTTGTACAGCACAGGACCTGCTCGTGCAGCAAGGGCAAGGTTAATCACAGCAGAAATATGCTTCTAGAAGAATAACAACTTCAGCAAGCCACCTAAAATCTGTGAATCTTTACTCACACCTTTTCCTTCTCACTTTCACAATATGCTGACAAGATTCACAGCAGGAGCAAAGTTAATATAGCTTGAAGCGAATTCAGGGAACTTATTTTCAATTATTAAAATACCCAGGCCTTAAAATACTGCAATATTTAAAATAAATGTGAAGACATACCTGTATTGGCATTGCTGCTGGCAATAAAACTCACTACCAAAGGTAAGCGATTGAACTGCACCACCTGCAAGGAGAGAGAAGTGTTCAGCCAGCAACTAACACACTTTGGACGTCAGGGCTCTGATACACAAATGCTTTCCACTTAAGTTCCTTCTGAAACAAGTAGCCTCCTCAGTTTAAAGGACAAGCAGGAGTAAGAGCCACAGAGGTGACTTTGCAGTGTATCTATTTCTTACCATTCACGGTTAAAAACATCAACAGAACTTACACTACAGTACAGGCAGCTGCACATAGAAAACTTGGCATTTCCCTCCACCTCCATGTTCTACAGTATGCTGTCCACCAGAACCCTACCTCAGCTGCAAACTCCGCAGAGTACACTGTGGAGACCACACCCTCCACAGAAAACAAGAGGGCAGGCAGGTTTATTCTTTTAAAATACCGTTCCCTGTACAGAAGTATCTGTTCTTCCATTAACATGGAACTGGCACCTTGGGCACAACAGCAAGCTAGAAGCATTAGGAGAGTCAAAGCAATGTATTAATGTGTGCAAACTAACCCATTCACCCATTCATTTTCCAAACAAAGCTTGACACGCTGTAGGCTCAACAGCTGGTCAGTTTACTGCAGTCATAATAAAAAGCTCTCAGGACCACCAGAGCTTGTGAAGGAGCAGAAATGTAGTAGATGAGGGGCTTCTGGACACAAATAATCAATTTGTGAAAAATGTGAGTGGTATTTCAAAGCTTTCTTACCTGGCAGCAAGATAAGCTGTGAAGTAGGCTGCATGTGCTTAATGTTAGGTGTGACTAATTATAAACAAACATTGTTTATAAAACAGAACATAAACCCTTCATAACAGATTCATAAGATCATATGAGCAACATGTACTGCAAACTCACAATTACTACCTGTTCAAAACACTTTGCCATTTTCAACCAGTATATCTCAGTTTCGAGAAATATAAGAGAAGTTTAATAAATAGTGTGAAAGTTTGGCTTAACCATTTAAGCTGTGTAAGAAATAAACCACAATTACTTCAATAGCAGCCTAGTGAAAATCTACCAGAGCTTAAACAACCCTCTTTCTCTTGCACAGTGTAATGCAGGAATAGGTCAAGTCACTGAGGACAAGGCACACTGAGGTTACTCACCTGGTATGTATTGTAATAGCAGATGATACTTTTGTTTTTAGAGAGTCCTAACTTACTGCCCTGATCCGTGGCAAGGGCAAAGGTGGACAGAAACCCAGGTCGCAGTGCGTGTTCTGGAGCGTTATCATTGGCAACTAGAACAAAACAAGAAAATCCTCAGCTTTACGTGGTGTCTCTGACTGCATCCCAAACCCTCATCCAGCTTAGTGCTCTGCCAAAAGCATATCTGCTGCTGAGGAACATGCAACACATCTGAGGTGCTCCCACAGGAACACAAGACAGTCTTCATGAGCAGTACATCATTTAATGCTTTGTGTATGACCAAAGCTCATTATAACAGCGTGCTTCCTAGCATACCTAAGAAAGTCTTTTCCTTTAGGATGCACAGCTGTGCTGATGTCCCTTGGTTTCGTGTCCCTCACTGTCTGCACCCATTCCAGCCTTTGAACCGATTACTGGCACAGATTCCCTTGAATGCAAACAGGTGAAGATGCCCAAGTTCTGCTGGGTGTCTGAATACTTTGGGGCACTGAACAAAAATCTGCAGTACTTGAACCTTTGTATCCTTACACTATTGTACTCACAACCTAAAAACATCTGAAACAAGGACTGAAAACATAAAAACTACAGTACCAAAAAAGCCAACTGAATGTGTGTAAAAGCTGGATGCAACTCTTTCTGAGCACGGACCAACCCAGCCAACAAAACACTGCCAAGCTCTCTCTACTACTTACTACCAATCAGCCTGTGAGGGACTTGAAGATACAAGGACCTTACAACACTCCAACCCCTATCACCGTGGAAAACCTCCATGGACTACAACTACTGAGGGCACAAACAAAAGGATATATTTAAAGAGGTATATAATCAACTACTGAACTTGTATCTAAAGTCTAATTTAATTCTACCACTTGGGATATTCAGTTATTCAGCATAACCTTGAAGATTTTTGTGTACTTCTCCACCCCCTGCTGTTCAATCAGGACTTCAGCTGCAGAGCACAGCGAGAAGCTGAAGTTACCTTTGATAACAGGCACACCATCTCTATCTGAGACTACAATAGCATGAAGACCTTCAACGCTGGGAGAAAAAAAAATGAAGAAAAGAAGAAGAGACATCATTTTAAAACCAAGCAAATTAGTACAAAAGGGTTTTTTGTGTGTACAAACATGCAAGGAAGGGGAAAACATAGAAAAAAACCTGATGCCTTCGCTAATTTAGTATTTGTTCTGTTTAGTACTGGTAGTATGGGTCTGGTGGCCCCAATAACAAGAAGGACATGGAACTGCTGGAGCAAGTCCAGAGGAAGCCACGAAGCTGTTAAGAGGGCTGGAGCACTTCCCCTATGAAGACAGGCTGAGGAAGTTGGGGTTTTCAGCCTGGAGAAGGGAAGGCTGAGTGGCGACTTTAACCTTCCAATATCTGATGAGGGTTTACAGGGAAGCTGCAGAGGGACTCTTCATCAGGAACTGCAGTGACAGGGCAAGGGTAATGGGTACAAATTGAAAACCGGGAAATTTAGGTTAGATATTAGGAAAAAAAATTTAACTGCGATGATGGTGAGATACTGGAAAAGGTTGCCCAGGGAGGCTGTGGAACCCCACCCTGACAGTGTTCAGGGCCAGGCTGGATGGGGCTCTGAGCAACCTGGTCTAGCGGGAAGTGTCCCTGCCCACGGCAGGGGGTTGGCACTGGATGGCCCTCGCCGCCCGCCCCGCACGGCCCCGCGTTACCTCGGCAGCTTCTTGTACAGGAACCGCTTCAGGTCCTGCGGGCAGAGACGGGCGGCGCGTTACTCACGGCCGCTCGGAGCGGGCGGGGCAGTTTCGGAGCTCCCGACCCGCCCGACCCGGCCCCAGCCCGACCGGGCCCGGCCCGACCGCGGCATCCCCCGACCCAACCCCTGCCAGAAGCCGCCGCCCGCGTCCCGCCCGCCCCGCGGAGCCGCACTCACGTCGGCCATGGCTGGGGCCCACCCGGTGCTGCCGACGCCGCCACCTCCGCGGGCCTGCGAGACAAGACGAGAGGCCGCCCTGTCACCGCAGGCGCGGCCACCGCCTCCAAGGAGGGGAGCGGCCCAAGGGAGGGCGCGCTCTCTCCCCGAGGCCCGGCCGGCCGCCACCCCCCTCCTGCTGCTGTGGTACAGCCGCTCCCAGCCGCCCCGGGAAGGGCGCGCGGCTGGGCCGAGACCACCGCGCACCGGGAGGGGGGGAGCCCTGCCAGCCCCGCCGTACCTGTCCGCGCCCCCGGCGCGCCCCACACGGCTCTACCCCGCACGGCTCCGCCGCCGCTTCCCCTTGGAGCCGCTGTCACATGAGCGACGGCACCGCCCGCCCTGCCCCGGAACCGCTTCCCCGCCGCCTCCGCCCCGCTCCGCCCCGGCAGCAAAACAAACCAAAACCAAAACAATCCGTAGCGTTTCAGTTAAAAAAAACCCCCAACAACAAGAAAAAAGAAACGTCTGTTTCTACCGAATAGAGTCGCTGCCAGTTTTGCTCTTCCAGTGTTGCCTATTTCCCCTACTTTTGGATCCAGCCCATCAAACGATGGACCTGCGAGCTAATTGTATAACAGCTAATGTGAAGAAATAAGATAAATTTAGTAGATGCCTACAGTGTAACAATGGCAACTGCATATCTGTCTTTAAAGTCTTGTATCAGAATGCAGGATCCTCGTGGTAGATCTAAAAAGCCCCAACCCTGCTCAGCATGTAACAAATGCTTTTTCTCTAAAAAAAGAGCTGCTACAGACCAAGCACAGAATCACAGAATCAATTAGGTTGGAAAAGACCTCCCAGATCATTGAGTCCCACCTATGACTGAACACCACCATGTTAACCAGGCCGTGGCACTGAGTGCCACATCCAGTCTTTCCTCAAATACCTCCAGCAACAGTGATTCCATCACTTCACTGGGCAGCCTGTTCCAATATGTAATCACCCTTTCTGTGAAGAATTTCTTGCTAACGTCTAATGTGAACCTCCCCTGGCACAGCTTGAGGCCATTTCCTCTCATCCTGTCACTGGTTGCCTGGGAAGAGGCTGACTCCCACCTGGCTACATCCTCCTGTTAGGCAGCTGTAGAGCAGTAAGGTGCCCCCTGAGTCTCCTTTTCTCCAGGTTGGGCAACCCCAGCTCCCTCAGGTGCTTCTCACAGGACCTGTGCTCCAGATCCTTCCCCAGCTCCACTGCCCTTCTCTACACTCACTCCTGTACCTCAATGTCTTGTAGTGAGTGGCCCAGAACTGGACACAACACTTGAGGTGTGGCCTCACCAGTGGCGAGTACAGGGTGACAGTCACTGCCCTGGTCCTGCTGGCCACACTATTTAATGTTCAGCCACTGTTGACCAGAACCCCCAGGTCCTTTTCCACTGGGCAGCTTCCCAGCCACTGTCCCCAGCCTGTGGCACTGCCTGGTGTTGCTGTTGACCAAGAGCAGGACTCGGCACTTGGCCTTGTTGAACCTCATTCCCTTGGTCTCAGCCCATTGATCCAGCCTGTCCAGATCCCCTGCAGAACCCTCCTACCCTCCAGGAGATCAGCACTGCCACCCAACTTGGTGTTGTCCATGAATTTACTGGGGATGCACTCAGTCCCCTCATCCAGATCATCAGTAAAGATACTGAACAGGACTGGGCCCAATCCTGAGCCCAGGGGACACCACTGGGGACTAGAGCATTGTTGATACCTGAAGATTTTGCTTAGATGCCAGTATTAAATTTTTTAAAAATATAAATTAAAATAATAAAAAATATATATTCACTTGGAAATTGCTAATGTTTCTGAACATATAGGTCCAGTGAAGTTTCCAAAAAGCCCAAAACAGAGATAAGCCACTTCTTGCAAGTAACAGAGGAAAAGGTCATTCAAAAGAACAAATTTATTTGAATACTGAGAATCCATACCTCCTTCTTAATCCAAGCCATGCACACACAGCAATTCGATAAGGACTTGGTCATATTAGAGAGATACTTAAAAGAGAACCCCATAAAATTATCATGTATCAGCTTCTGGTAGTATTTTGAAAATGCTACCTGGGACAACTTTGATCTCCTCATTTATTAAAATATTCCCTACTATACACTAAAAATGTTTAAAAATGCAACTTTTTTTTATTATTTGCAGGCATGATGCTCAGTGATCGATTTTACTTATTTCCCTGTAACATTTTAAATAAAAGCTATGCAAAAGCATCTATGAGATGGCTCTTCTATTGCTATTAATGGGAATTTATTCTCCCATCCCAATGACAGTCTTTCTATACACAGAACAAACCAGTACTGAAGGGAGAAGTGTATTCTGCATGAAGGATAAAGTTGCCACTAAACATTGTATTTTAGTATTATTTCTAAAAATGTGGAGAAGCCAAATCCTCAAACCTAATTCCTGCCAGACTGAGAAGTATGGGAAGTTTATAATGGTGTCCTGCTGTCAGCTAGGATAGGGGAGTTAATTTTCTTCTTGGTAGCTGGTACAGTGCTGTACTTTGGATTCAGTATGAGAATAATGTTGGTAACACACGGATACTTTGGTTGTTGCTGAGCAGTGCTTACCCTAAATCCACGATTTTTCAGTTTCCCACGCTCTGGCAGCGAGCAGGTGCACAAGAAGCTGGGAGGGAGCACAGCCAGGACAGCAGACCCAGATTTGCCAAAGGGATATTCCATGCCATGGAGCATCATGGTCAGTGTATACACTGGAGAGGTTGGTCAGGAGCTGACAACTGCTCGTCAGGGACAGGCTGGGCATTGGTCAGAGTGTGGTGAGCAATTGTACTGGGCATCACTTCTGTTTCTTGGGTTTAATTCCTCTCTCTTGTTGTCTCCCTTTTCACTGCTATTGATTATTGATATTTGATTTTGCTTCGATGATTAAAGCGCTGTCATCTCGACCCACAGGTTTTACCTGAGTTCGATTCTCCTCCTCGTCGTGCTGTGGAGGTGTGAGCAGGTGGATGCATGGTGCTTAGTTCATGGCTGAGGCCAAACCACAACAAATGGCCTATTTCTTTCCTGTATTTATTACATTACATTACAGGTAAGTAAGTTATAGCTTCAGGAATTTATTTAATATTACCTGCTTTATTAATAATAAAATGCTTTTACTATTACACTTTCCTTCTCTTTGACAGAGCTACAAGAAGTCAGAGGAACATCTGCTTAAGGATGAATTAAATTTTTGAACAAACAACCTTAAAAAATATTCTTGCCCTCCCATTTTAATCCTTTTAAAGCATTTGTTACAAAATTATTAAAAATATTTATAATTTAAAGTTGCCTCTGCTGTCTATTTAAATGCATCTGTTATATTTTTAGTGCTGTAATGTTCTACCATTTCTTGGAAACTTGTAAAAGAATAAAGACCATTTAAAAAAAGGTAAAAAATTCCAATTTAGACTTGTTTTAACCAAACAGAGAACTTGCAGGGAAATGTTCATCAGATGTGAACACTGAACTAGCTTGTGACTCAGGATGCTCTATAAATAGAACACATACTGATGTTACATTTCAGCAGATGCAAATCATCTCCTTTTTTCATTAGGCTACGTCAGAGTCATGCCAAGATTTTTCACTTTTTGCACAGCTTTTCTGCCTGCCCTTTTGAAGGAAAAAACCAAGAACCCATCCTCGTGCTATCTTTAATTCTAGATTAAATGAAAGGTAATGACTAAATAAAAACAGTAAAGAGCAGGTGGCTAAAATGTTGAGAGATTTTTTAATCAGGCTGTTCAAAACCAGTTTTGTTTTCCCCTTTTCTTTCCAGTATCTTATTTTAATGAGAACTTCGCCTTCTGAAGAAAGGTCATCTGAAAAGATTTAAGTACTCCACCCTCTTCAATTTGCATTTTGCTCATGAGGAAATTAATTCTGAACTTTCCAGCACATTCCTTCAACAAATCCAGGGAAGATACTGACATTTCTGAAGAAAAGTACCCTTCAGACTTGAGGAAAGAAAGCAACAATCATGAGGAGAGAAACACCCACTCGAAATATTAAAAGAATGTTTGCAGGCCATATTTAGAGCAGCTTAATCTTTATGCTATAGGAAATCACAGCATCCTTTTGCACATTACGACATATTTCAAAGTGTGCAACTATTTAATCTGTTAAATACTAAGTAGCATACTTCCACCAGTATAAACATATTTCCTTCTCAGAAAGTGCCAGTTGCAACAGGTAGTCAAATAAAATGTAGCAGTCTAGGTGTCACTTTTAAACTCCTGGGATGTCTGTGTTGCCATAGGGCACAGCCACCACATTATTCCAGTTTGCAGAGGTACTGATAGCAATCGAACCAAGCTGACACAGCTCAGCATCCATCCATTTCCCTACTTCTCACCTGCAGCAGAGGAGGCTGAAGGGCACACACAACCCAGAGGATTATTATAGGCAGCTTTGCTAAGACCATCTGTTCACTCTGACTTCACAGTTCCAATATTTGATAAATGTGTTATATATCCTTCTTCCTGTTAACTGAAAGATCCCTTGCAAGCTCAGACTCATTTGTAAACAGGAAGGCCCAAGTACTTGTTAAAGCCTTTGGAACAAGTTTCTTCTATTAAGAAGACACAGGAGTACCAGGATGTACTTTGATAGTTTGTTTTCATTAATATAATTACAATACATTCTGGACAGTTACAAAATCCGGGGAATCATGTTTTCTCCATAGATTTTGATTGCATATTTCGAACAATTGGATGCCTTTCCATTACGTCTGGACCCTTTTACTATAGCCTTAGTAAGGACATTCAGTACAGCAACCCTTTTTGTTGTTGTTGTTTCAGCAACTTTTAGTTCTGTTTTGTGCCTCAGGCTTTTATGTCCACCTTGAATGCTAGTTTAGCTGCTTAGTCAAAAGCCTGCAGCCAGTCTCATGTTACACCAATTCAAGAGAAGACATTTCCACTGGGACAGTTTAGAAAAGGGATATATGCAAAATATTTTCTGGGTCACTTGGAGCAATAGCATTTAGCATATTTGTAAAGTCATATCCTGCTCTAGATTGGAAGGAATTGCAATGAAGCCAGACAAAGTATTTAAATTTTCAATTTAGGAGAAATATCTGTCTCCACATAAACTGATAGCATTGTTCAAAGATAGCAGTTTTCTCAAACAAAATATATTGCCCATAATACAAGCTATCTGGCATTCTCAAATACTAGAAACATTCCCCTGCATAACACTGTTAAAATGTAAAAAACATCAGCTACTGAACCTAAAAACATTTTCAACACACTTTGATAAACTTTAAGTACATTGTACTTAGCTGCTTCAGAACACCTCTTTGCATCAGCAGGTGTGGCTACATATAGTTTCCATTTCCAGGCCACTGAGTTACATGATCTTCTATGTAGGAGCCAAACAATAGGCTTGCATCATTTCTAGGAAGTCAGTCCAGCTACATTCTGGTCCCAAAAAATGCATACCCTACCTCTTCTAACAAGTGATAGGGCTCTGACCATAGGAGCACACTGCAAAGCAGCAAAGCATTTAAATAGTTGGCAAAAGGGTTGAAAGGCACATAGCTTGTCCTTAACAAAATTTCCCTGTTCCACTTGCGATGCCCATTGAGGAATCAGTGTTGGGACCTAGCTTGAAATAAAAAAGTAGTAAGAAAATGGAAGCCTGCCAGGAAAAAAAAATTAGGTTGTCTTTTTTTCTGTGTGTTAAGATTTCAGTGTTGCATGTTTTCCTCTACCTTTCCAGTGAAAATTAAGGAAGCTACGGATGCATTTTAACCATACGTATGGACTTACTACTACTGGAATACCAAATGGTAGAGCTGCTGTAAACTGTTGCAAGTACTAAAAGCAATGTTAATAATGGTCTGTACAGCATTTGCAAATATTTACTTTGAAAAGAGATTAGTGTTCTTATTTTTCTCAGCATTGCTTAGAAATGCTAAAAAACTACAACAGCTAAACTGCTACTCTACACCAGATCAATATACCCCAACAGATATTTAGGAATATATGCCATTATATTTAAAAATACCAAGTTCCTCTAAGCAGTAAACCTAGAAGATTTTACATAGAGATAAAATATTAAAAATTATTGTTTCAACTCCACACACTTGACATCTGAATAGGAGTGATGTAATCATACTATTTATTCCATCAGTGAGACAAAATGTAGTATGGAACTAAATTTCTGAGATTTTTAAATAGAAAGTCATTTAACTCATATATACACAAAGTGTTCTTTCCACAGATATTTACATGGCAAATATGTTAGAGGAGAACCACTATGACTAAGTCTCTACAAGTATAGCATCCTTTCTGAGCTATTCTCTCTGCTGAAAGAATTCACAGAAGCTTTGAAGTAAAATCTAGACAATTAAAGTTACCTATATTTCACAGTAGGTAAAGAAGCCGTTAAATGATATTTCAGCATAAGGTTTCTGGAAACAGCTACACAGTAGAGTTTTACATCCACCCTCTTTTCCAGCATTCATGGTGAAACTAAATCTCTTCTCAATTTACAGGAGAGATAACAGCATACGTAAGATGTGTGTGTAACTGTAGCTCATCCTCCTCGGTAGAGGCTGGTCAGCCGTTCTAGTTCTTTGCAGTTCTCCATGGACATGGACTCTGCTTTCTTTCGGAGGCGGTCGTCTCGATATACTTTTGCCGCATAAAGTAAGTCTGTTTCTTTAAGGAGAAAAGATTTTTCTGGTTACAGACTGAATACTTGGCACATGACACAGAGTCGTACAAAACACCTAAGGTTTAATCCTTGGCGTTTTTTCCTTCTCTCTATTTTAACTTCCCCCAGACACCACCTAAACAGCACTGCTACTTTGCTGGATCTTTGTAACAATTCCATCTTTTTGAGCAGGTAAAGCTGTATCAGCCTTCCAGCTCCCTCAGAGTTCATACAGTAGTATCTGATTAAAAAGAAAAAACCCTACCCTACCCCACAAAAATCCCCAGCAGCAACAAAACAACAAAAAATCCCCTACTACTTCTGTCAGACCTCATTAAACATTACAAATATAGGCCACTCTCAGTGATCTTGCATTATTATTGATAGCTCTCACATCTTGTCTGTGCCCCAAAAAATCCAATCTGAATGTTAAGCCCTTTACTTCAACTAATGCTGATTCAGACTGTCAGTCTTCAGAGCTACTAATAATTAAGAGCTCACCGTATTATACTGGTGCTCAACAGCTTGACATTGCTGAGCATTTTAATTCTGTAAGAATCTTTTTTGCCACTTCAACTCAAAATGCAAGACATTCTTAAATGTCAATCAACCCTGGATAGATTTTAACTGTCAAGGAGATTTAACACACAACAGGTATTTAAAATCCATAAAACCACAAAATCAGCTGTTTCTATAAACAGAAAAAAACCCATTAGGGGCCTCTTACTCAAAATCAGTTTCGGTAGTTTTCACAACCTGATAAATTACAAGTAGCAAACAAATGGACTGCAGAGACTAAAGCTGGGCAGGAACATGTGATCTGACTCAGAGAATTGCATTCTATTTGCTTCTGGTCAGTTTACTGACAGTTCATGAATGAATTATTTTTCCAGTAAGCTATGACTGAAATTTACCACCTGAAAAGTTAAAACCATTTGGTTTCAACGGTGATGTAATTTTAGCAGCGCTGTTCTCACAGAGCTCACAAAATGCTCACAGATAACAGAATAACTGGTTAAAACTGATGCCGATTTAGAAAAGGCTGGTGCTCTTCAGTATTCTTATGCTTTAACACTGAATTCTAGGTTTCTGAAAAGAAGTAGCTCATTGTATAATACTAGATTGGAGAAAGAGATGGCAAACCAAACCCCCTTGTTTTACAGGAAGTGCTGCCTGTCCTTGGTTGCCTGGAAAAGCAGTGTTTGTACGTACTGTGGTCCAAGGCAGATTATTTTTTCATCTCTCTGGAAACACCTATGTAAGCTTCTGGTTTATTTATCTACTAATACAAAAGCACCTAGAGAAATGAGCTATTGCCATGATAAAGTAATGTAGAAGACATGAGAACTCTTAGAAATCACTGTAAGTTAAGGACAAAAGCTTTGTCATTACCCATTTAGTGTAGTCTTTAATTTTCTGAGAAATGGTCATAGATAATAAAGCAGCAAGTTAAAATTGCTGATAATTTGCAAATTGTTAGGTCATTGAGTAAAATTCAAAAACTAAGTGACACTGGGGACAGTTTCAAAGTGAGAAACAGCAGGGGACCTTACACTTACTTTTGCATTGAGATATTGTAATAATACAAGTACTTCCTTCTTGCCTGAGGCAATTTTTTTAAAAATTAATTTATGTTTTCATGAAATTACACATATTACCAAACTTACTTTGTTGCCTCTCCTTCCAACAGTTATTACGAATGTTGGACACATAATCCTCTTCCACACTCTTTTCCACTTTCTGTAATGACACTCCTTTGTATTCATTTCTAAAGTCCTTGTTGACATAATAAATGACACCCAAATTTTCTGTCTGCATTTTTATGGTCTGCCCTGTACTTCTGCAAAAAAGGAGGCGGGGGGAGAGAGAGACTAAGTATTAATTTGATTATTTTTTTACACCACAAATAGACTTTAAAAAAATATTGCCATTACAGAATAATACCAGCACATTACTGAATTTGCCATTTTGAGACAAATAATGAAAGGAATGGCTCTATAATCTGCTAGAGAATAAAATTACTGCATTTACCTGATCATTAAACTTCTGCTGCTTAAACACTTGATCTCAAAAAAAAATCCACTTTACTAAGACACTTATTTCATACCTCTTTAGGCAAATATAAGTTTTAATAATAGAAAATTACATTCAAACTCAACAGAAACTATTCTGCAGCAACCCAATACAGGCATCTCCATTCTAGAGTGTGTGCTGCCAGCCCTGATAAATTAATTTTCCTGCCAGCATTCTGCAGATCAAAAATCAAAGACTGGATACAAACATTTTGGCAGAGAAGCACTTCTAAGCATCACAACAGCTTAGTTGCAAAAGGGAAAAACATTCTACTCCAGAAACAGAGAACTCTGAAAAACAGGAGAAAAGAAACCTTTCTGTTATGGGGCTGAGAGTTCTGCAAGGAACTAAGGACCTTTAAAACCATTGTGGTGAGTGGGCTAAGTCTACCAGCTAGCTGCACGCTTGATTCAAGTTATTTATTTCTCACAAGAAAAAAAGGTTTTAATATCCTGCTGTACAAAACAGGTGAGTTTCAGAAGTAGAATTCTTCACAAGAAAATGAAGATTGTACCGTCACCTAGAATGAAGCAAGGAACAGACAATCTTCTCAGCCCTCATCCAGTTTAACACTTAAATAAGGATGAGAAAGTCGCTTTCAAGTTCTTCACTTACTACAAACACAGATTACCCCTAAGAGTAATGAGCCTTAGCAGATTTCAGGTTTTGATTAAGTATGTTGGAGATGTAAACACCTTTGCAACATGCCATGTTGCATGGACCCACTGCCTTGTACTAGACCTCCTAAACTCTAGGCACTGCTGACCTCTTTTCTCCATTACATTCTCACAGCATGTTCTTTGGACCTAAAATTTAAGTTTTGTTCTGCTTCATCTACACCTTCCCTCCCTTTCTTCACTGTGGGAAATCAAAGATCAACTAAAGGAAGACTCTCTAAAATGCTTCTAAGTGGGAGAGGGTGATTACAATACCTTCCCCTCTGCTTTAATGTAACGTAATTAAGCATTACTTACGATCTTGGGTATAAGGCGTAAGGAGGGTTAGATACCATCAACTGACTCAACAAGGAGACAAAGATCAACACAATAATAGGCATCAGCTGAATGACCATAGAGAAACCTCCCTACGGAACAAAACAGATTCAGGTATTTCATATATCATCAAGCAAACAGGTAAATTTGACAAGATTTAATGCTACGTGTGACTTTTTGCTTCAAGCCTCAAAAGCTGCTAGGAAAACAGTAACTGCAAACACTGTGGTATTACCTGAACTTTCAAAGGCATACACAATATTCACAGAATGCTGAAGCTGCAAGAGTTCATGGGTTAGCATGTACACACAAGCAAGTACCAAAGAAAAGCTATGTTGTATGCCATGATTTGGTCTCATCTATACAGCAATATGTGATTATACAGTGATATGTGATTATACAGGACTAGAGATAATTCATGTAGGTGAATATTGAGCCGTAAATTCAATTCTTACCCTCAGCCCAAATAAACTTTTAAATGCATACAAGGATTAGTGGCCAGAATTAGTGGCATATTTAGGTTAATAATACCAGCCACTAGTAAGAGAGTGACATACAACAACAGGTTTACAAAACCAGGCTATTACCTTCTCAAATTTGCATGCCTATTTACCAGTCAGTAAGCCAACCACCCACTGAAGTTAAAAATACCTAACTGGCAGGTCCAAATCCTCCTCTACAGCACAGAGCTCCTGTACAATCAACACCACGGAAAGCAAATTTCATAGTTTAAAGCCAATGGTGCTTAAACTTACATCACCCCTTTCTTCTTCCCTCTCGTGCCCACTCTGACGGTGCTGGTTCGGATGGCTGTAGCCAGCACGACCATTAGAAAATGAGTGTACGCTACCTGAGGAAAGAACATCCACATTTAAATCATGTACAAAAATACTATTTAGAGGTCAGTACAGAAGCAACATAAAGCACTTTACATTACTGCACAATGGTACATAAAATGACATTAAGGTATCTTACAATTTCAAAGTTGCTTAAAATAAGCATTTTAAGCTCTACGATAGTAACCCCAAAGAACTGAACTGACATTTTTGGAATTTAGCAACACCTGGGGGAAAAATAAACTGACGCCGATTGAAGAGTTGGGGTTCAAGGCTGGCTGGAATAATTCTACTGTTTCATAATGTCACAAACTCTAATGCCACTCTGGGCAGTATATCTCAACAATTATACGGAGGTATACAAATACCTGTTGGAAAGGCCCCTCCAAAAAACATGTTGAACAGGTCTTCTGGAGTAATATCTGCCTCGCAACCTCTATGGAAGTTGAATCTGCCGTTGCTAGGGTGATTGCAAGTTTGCTCTTCGCTGCCTGTAAAGTCATACTGCTTTCGTTTTTCTGGATTACTCAGCACAGCATACGCATTTCCGATTTCTGAAGCAAGGAATAAAACACAACTCCCATAAATGCATGATAAAAGCTATTCCAGCACGAAAATTGCAAATTCAAAGTAAAAAATAGGCAGCAAACGATGTAATTTACTGTATGTTACAAAACAACAACAGTAGAATGAGGTCCAGAAACATCACCACTTTTCTCAGAATAGCTTCCACAGTTTCCCACCAATGCTATTCAAAGGCCCTTTATCCTGTTAAATGAGGCAGAAGGCAGGAGAGCTTTGTTTCTTTTTCTAGGGGAACACCTACACCTGTGGAAATGTTCTCTCTCACTGCAATTACAAAAAAAGCATCAAGCATTACAATGAGACTCTGAAGCTGGGTAATTGCAAAGTTCAGTTTGCTCTAGCAACCTAGCTTAGAAAACCATCAGAGACTCAGGAGGTTGTCTTTGGTTTCATTTGGTAAGTGGTCATTTCTTCAAATGTACCAACTTCATTGTCTACAAGAGTGCAAATCTATTTTTCTTCGTGCTTCTGAAGGTATTGTATGGATTACACTAATAACACAAAGTTTTGCATGATGTAGCAGGAGGAGTACAATATGCATGCATGACAGGGACGTGTGTGTTCCTAGGGCGGTCAATATGACCTCAGTGTTTGGAGGGCCTGGCCTGGATGCTTGTCCCTGTTCATGCTATGGTATCACAAACGAACAGCTTCAATTTTGACAGTAGAAAGGAAAGAAACGAACTTAGGTAAGCAGGGAAAAAATGAGCAAGAAAACCTACATATTCTGCTTACTTTACAAGCTTCTTTCTCGCTGTGCACAAACATAACGATAATGCTCTTGCAGACTGAAGGAAAGTTTCTGTTGCCACTTGAACAATCTTCACTCAGTCATATCTTCATTAAACCCCTTCTGCCTTGCTTTCTACTCTCTCCTCCAGGCCTCTCCAACAAAAGGCTTCTTTTGCAGCCAACCAACCCAAGGCATAGGGATTATGATTTTCAGTGTTGAAAAGCCATCAGTCATCAAAAGTTTGTTAAAGGTGCAACACTATAACCTCAACACAGGCAAATAAGACTGTGGCTTTATAATTAATATTTTAAACATTATCCAATCTAAGAAAAAGTTCATGAGTTTTAGCTATGTGTTTTTTAAGATGCCCTTAGAAAAAACCATTACCAATTCCTTTAAGTGGAGGAGAAAACCCAAAGAAATGAAGCCTGGTATTTTGCACTGAAAGCACGATATAAACTGACACCAAATATTGCTCTGTTGCTCAGTACAAGGATAAAATTGGTAGTAAAAATTTAGATTTTCCCAACAATTAAAAATTTAGAGAGATAGATCAGGTGACTGCACATAAAGCGAAGATACTATACCATCACAATAAGACTGTTTGTTATTTGCTTTTGATTATCTGGTGCTAATTCACAACAGATTTGATTCCAATATAATTTTCTTTTAAAAAAGGACATAAAAATGAAAAAAAGCTACTGCTCAAAAGTTTCGAAGGAAAGATTTTTGATGAAATTGGTAAAAGACAGCAAAAGTCATTATATTTGCACAAACTTTTAAATTTAAAATTCACTTCAGTGAGACTGCTCAAAATAACAGAATAGTAGTACTAGAGAGGTCAAGATCTAAGTACCTTGCCTATCATGAAACTCAATTCTGTTTTATAATGTGACCTTTCCTTAAAATAAAGCATTATTATGAAATAAAAACTATTATGAACTCCTTTTCTCAGATGGATGTCAAAAACTGATCAGACACCCTTAAAGGAAAATTAAACCATAAATCCACTCAGCCATACAAAAGGATTACAATAATTTCAATGCCAGAAAATGCTACTTGTCATTAAATAACTTTTGGACAACAAGATTCCCCTACAAAATTTTCTGTTTATTTACTCATCTGGTTAAGAACCAGAAAGTGAAATTAAGCTGAAGAAATCAGACTTGTACAAAATGCTCACGTTAAATAAAATATTAAGGAACTGATTTTTAACAATTTAATGATGATTTAAAATGCTACTAACAAGGAAGAACTGTTTTATTCCCAGGGCCCGAGACAATTTTGTAAGAATAATATTTTTTTCTAGATAAAGACATCACATAGCTGTATTAAATGAATCAACAGCAGTCAACTTTCCTGCTCTGCTGTATCTACTTTTCATCTGGAATTGTTAATATATTATTATAATTACCTCTTAAAGTCTGTATCAGAAGTCTTGCTCAGGATTTTTTTTTCTTTTTTTCCCTCCCCAATTTAAGTGTTTTATCCGAATGATTTTTTCAAATGTCTGCATGTAAACCTCACACAGGAAAAAAAATAAAAAGATGTACCACAATCAGATTGTTTATTTATGCATCATCATTTCTTACAGATTCACATTTTTCTTCATCTGAGATGAAGGTGTAGTTTTCTTTAAAAAGCTTTTCTTCAACAATTTCCCTTGTGCAGGGCTAAGATGGGCAGCCTTAAATAAGGTCAAGTCAGACTGTAAATTCTACCTAAAAAATGGTCAAACGCAACTGCTAATAAGGCTATGTTTGAACTCAGGTGTTTTTGTGCAGAAAAAGCAGTAAAACTACACACATACAAGAAATTCTAAGGAAGAGGTAACTTAGTGTGGCACGTGATTCAGTAAAAACTGCATTTTCCTATCGAGGATTGCTTTCTTTTTTCCTAGCTCAAGTACAGTAGAGATTCAAGGTAGTAAAATTCAGTGACTACATTAAGTCAACAACAGTAAAAATGTGCAGCTAGGTTTCACAGATCAAGTATTTGTTCCCTGTACTGAACATTACAGTCAATTTTCTGAAACCAAGCCCTACTGCCAAAGTCCATGTTATTTATCTATACTTCTAATATAACAAAGGTCAAATATTTTCTTGAATAAAAATGTCAGTTTAACAATAGCTAAAAAATACGTTTACATTTGTAAAAATACAAGTGACCAATGCAGATAAATATGTTTTAATTGGATGAAGTTTAATCATAAAAGAAATTTAAAATAAGAATGGTGTTTTACTTTTAAAAGCCTCTGTTGCTCCAGGTGCATGGTTTTTGTCTGGGTGGAATTTCAAAGCAAGTTTTCTATAAGCCTTCTTTAGGTCTTCTTCACCTGCATCCTTTGATACTCCAAGGACTTCATAATAATTTTTACATTTCTTTATACTGCAAAAGAAAATAACGTAAAATGTTGCAAACAAAAAGCTGTAAAAGTAATGTGTTAACACACAGCTGCAAGTGAGGTCATACATTGCACTGGTGCATTATATTACATCTTTTGCTTTCAATATAAAATATTTTAAAATATCCACTCTAGAAACAAAGAATGTCATTTTTTCATAATAAACTCACTATTGAGCTTATTACGTACATTTCTTTTACCTCTACTGTAGAACTACCACAGTAGTAAGAAAGGCTCTCAGTTTGCAACTACTGCAGCATTTCCTCATCCACAATTATATTAACATTGCTGTTAATAATGCATAAAAAGAAGGTTCCAAATTTACTTTGTAGAACCAGCAGGTAGGAAAATCTGTCTTGACTGTAAACAGCAAATGCACTTCAGTATGAAGGATATAAAACAAAGCAAACAATCCCTCCCTTTCTCCAAACAAAAGTCAAATCATACTACCACTCAAGCATTCACTTTTCAGGGAATAAAATACGTGAGAATACTTCTGCTGCTGGGAATGCACCTGAATCTTAATAATCTTTCAGTAAGTGTTTATGTAAATTCAAAGACACAACAGCAGCTCCAGCAATTACATATTTAGCTCATTTCATATAATCAAGTGCAGCATTTTTTAAAACTCTTGAAGATTCAAAAATATTCTTCTTGTAGGCTGTCCAACCCAGACAGGAAAAGCAAAATCTGGAAATGATGTAGTGATTTGGTATACTTTACAATACCTCAGAAGAAAGAAAGAACAGTTACAGGAGAAGAGAGAACATTAATTCTATGTGGCTAGGAAGAACTGATCAAACCAGTAAATAGAGCTTAACAATCAAACCAAATTACCTGGGTAAGAATTCAGAAAGAAAAGGCTGAATCCCAAACTTGCACTGCAGAAATAAGGCACACTGACATTGGGTGCATGCCAAAAGAAATGGGCTGGTCTGAGCAAGAAACAGAAATTACATCCATAAATGCTTTAAAAGCTTCATGTCAGTCTCTTCACATGGCTGTAATTGTATCTGCATTCTCTTAAATGCACAAATTTCTACGTAAATATGGGTTTAATGCTGCCAAGACTATACACAGGGCAGCCAAGTGGAAAACAGGGCAAGCAAGCTTTTGGCATTCTCATGAAAGACATATGGGTATCCTGTAATTAAGGGAATGTGAGCATCAGAAGTACAACCACACCATCATGTGTGGTCCTTCCTACTTCACAGATTGACCAAATCAAGTTTCATTTGAGGGATTCTGTCTCCTGTGTTCAAATACAGGAGCTTTTATGGAAGCCTTGGTGTAATGCTCACAAGAGCATTGAATTGAACATATGCAGGCAGCTGCCAACACAAACATCCTGTGAAATAAATATAGCTCATTATATTGAAGTAACATTTAATAAGCTCCAATTAAGAAGCTGATAGAGCTAACTAAAAAGAACACAGTGAATCCATCAAGAAAAGAGAGAAAGAAGATACATTAAATTATACTCTTGAGTACTGGAAATTTCTTTCTGGCAATCTGTACAAGCAGAAGGAAGTGTGGTAGTGTACAGATCCCTTAATCCATAGCCTCAAAACCTGGATGACTTATGAACTGTGTCAAGAGCAGGTAGCTTTATTTTAATGTGTAACAGTATCAAAGTAAACTTTTATTTAATGAAATTGCTATCTCAGCATCCAAGCTAAGTTCTCTTCAATAATTCAGTTTCTGAGTTGTCTGTTTGTGGGACAGACTCTTCAGAACTTTGGTTGATATAAAATTACATAGCAAGCCATCAATATTTGGCAAAGTTGTTCTTTTTTAGCATTAAAACTCTGGTGTTAAACATTCATTCAAGGGTTTTTAAGTGCTGCACATCCTCAACAACTCTCTCCCTCAACAGCATATGGTCATTTTTCATGAAAAAAAACAAATGTGAAAGTTTATTTATTTGCAGACCCAATATACATTTATTTCACTATATGGGGAAAAAACAAACAATGTAGCAGTTGCCAACCCGTTCTTTTAACTCCCCAAATCTCACTTGAGAGTTCCCTCCTGTTTACAACCAGTGGATGTTCCACAGTGGACAACCCTCAAGGGAGAAGCAGCAATGGTGGGCATCAACCATGAGATGTTCAGGTCAGCATGTGACACACCAGGTTCCAACACCACAATCTACTCAGAGCTTTGTACATCAGACCAGAGCTGCCCCCTGATGAGCAAATGCAGGAGCAAACCTGCCTTGTGGGTCATACAGCATTTGCCCTCCAAATGATTAAAGCAATCACCTCCATGCAACAGCTATCCTGAACCTGGCCCACAAATGAGGCATTGTTATTAACAAGAAACATGTGTTCAGCCAAGGTATAACACATTTCTGTTTTTTCTTTGCAAGTCTTTCCTAGTTGTAAATGAAGAATTCTACAAACACAAATGTGAAACATGCACATACATATGGAAATTTTGCAATTTAGCAGGACTTTGGATTAGGCAGATCCAGCTTTAAAGCTAAAAACCATTAAATGATTCTACAAATGCACAGGGGCCAAAAACCATACCTAAGCCTGGAATTTTCAGCAGTGACCTTACGCTATGAAGCCCTTGTTACACTCTGCCATTAGCCAATAGTTTTACACCATTGCCTGGCCACTTCAAGGCAAAAAGTACCTGGACTGTGAGTAGGTAGCATCTTGTTAATGCAGTTTCCTCCTGGGAGGGAGTCACTGACTTTTGTCAGGAGGGTCCTGACAGAGCACAGTTCAGGGCTATCATTACAAGATAACAGCTCCGTTTTTCCCCCCTCAGCTGAGACCATATGAGTTTTGCACCAAAACTTGCACTGGGGATGATGGGACAAGCAAAGATGATTAGAAGGTGCTTTCCAATGAAACAGAGTTATCAGTGTTTGTGATGTACTCCTTAGAGGCAAACCTTTAATGCATCACAAACTCAACCTGGTAAGTCAGTTTATCACAGGACAAACTGTGGGATCAGCACAACTCACCAGATTCTCAGGCCAAACACAGCTGTGCAGCCACAAAGCTTCTCAAGCACTGTTGGAGCACACAGGCCATCCCACCAGGGCCTGAGATGCCCCATCCCTCCTCATCCTTTAAGAGATGGGGATAATGGGCTTGGCACAGAGATGCTCCAAGTCTTCTTCCCCTAAACTCCACTCTCTTGGTGAGAAATTTCTCTCCAGCTGCTGGAAGCTGTTGGAAGCCATGGTCAACTTGATCTTTGTCCCTCAGAAGACACAGACCTTTTTGGACATATTCTTCACCTCTTTTTCTCGAGTAGACTGACCTCTGACAATCCTCACTCAGCCAGAATCCCTCACCTGCACCACTGAATTATCCTGTGGAGATTTGTCATGGGAGAGCAGGTGGATGGAAGGATCCACTCCTTTCTCACTTCTCTCTTATTACAGGGCACACAAATCAGCCAGTAAAGGCAGGGAAAAATTAAGAGTAAAACCAGTGGAGGTTCTGGAAAATCTCCATCACTGATGTTATTGCTGTCTTTTACTGCACCTGAAACCCCTGCAACACTCTCAACATGAACAACTATCTGAATGCTGCATTTCAAATTGTTGTTTGTTTGGTCTTGCTGCCCTTAAGGCACTGCAATTCCTACTGCTAATTTTCTTGCATATGTAAACACCACACAGATGTTTCTTTTCAAAATTCTAATGTAGACATCACTTGCTTACTAACTGCCCATTTTGTATGGAATGGGTTATTTTCATTGTTCTTTATTTCTGGCTTATTTGAAGCTTGATGTTTTCACTGATACTTTGCTTGGAGTTTTGGTTTTTTTGTGAACAGCTTTTCTTGTACTTTTCATTCCTGGTTGGATCACTTCTGTATCCAAATTACTATCAAATTATTTCTGTTGTGTAGGGAATTTCTCTCCTTGTTGAATTGTCAGTCCCCTGCCAACACCTTGGCACTGTCCTTCTGATTAACAGATTTGCTGGCTGTTCCTGAAATAACACCTGACTTTTACAGAATAGGCTTCTCAAACAGCATGAGAGCAAGTGATGGCCTACATTCATCCCCAGTCTGTCGACAGAGGTATCTCATCACGACTTGCAAAGCTCCACTACCCAGCTTGCAGCTGACAAGGCACCTGCAGTAGAACTGGTCAGCCAGCTTCAAACTGCAGCACCAACAGCTCTGCTGGATGCTGGGCTCCCCTCCATGCTCTTATGGCTGACAGCAGAGGAAGCCCTTCAGGTGCTGAAACATCTGTTCTCACCTGCAGAAACTCTGGGGCTACCACCACTGGTTCTCCTGTGACTACAAAATGATGTGATCCTGCTGCTGTGCTTGTCAGATCACTTTTCAAATCTACAATTCAGATTAGGTCAGCATTGCCAGCTTTTATCAGATTAACAAAACCTATCAGAGATGCTTGCATTTCTCTATCAAATACCTGCAGCAATGCACAATCATGAAATTTGGCGTATGATGACGTATTTCAAAGGGTCTGCCAAAGCCTCTGTCTACATGTACAGGAACAGCCCAAAAGACAAATACTTCAACCAGAAGCTTGTCAAGGGAGCCACAATTATTTCACCCAACAGTAATCCAAACTGAGCAGCACAGTGAGCAGCAATGTGAATGTTAGTGACAATGAACCCAGCAAGAGGAAGCTATACTGACTTCTGATCCTAGAGCTGAGCAGAAAAACACAGTAAAATGCAGACCAAAATCTATACAGGTCAAATTTCCAATTATGCCAGAGAGCCTGATGCAAATGGTATCTTGCAGCTGAGTTGGGAATGTGCCAGTCACAGTTTGGGTGACATAAGCGTGGCCTGCAAGAAGTGCTCTAGATTGGGAAGAGAAGGTCACAGCACTGTCAAGGGACTCAAGCTGGTACCAGCATATCTCTGGTTTCTGAAACAAATGCAGCAGAAGTCCCAGATCCCTGTTGCACTGATAGAGTCAACAACACATTAGGTGCTTGTCTTACTACCTTGCTCTTGGATGTACCTGATCAGTTTGTTTCCACTGTGTGTATTAAATGAAATGTTCAAGGCTGTGTTTACATCAGCATACTTTTCTCCAGATTTTACTTAAGCTTTTATTTTAGTTATGACCTTTCTGATGAAGTCCATCATGTTTTCTGTGCCACTTTTCCATGACAGGTTCTATGACTAGGATTTTCACTCTTATTTCTCAACAGTTCAACTGGGTATTTCAACAATTCGTGGCAGCTCTACAGCCCAATTAAAGGCATGCCCTGTTTTGTTTGCTTTGTTGGTTTGTGGGTTTGGTTTTTTTTAACATACGTTGATTGCTCTTATTAATTCACTTCCAGATAATTATCTTCTCAACTTCAAGCTAGAAAAGAACCAATATATCTCTTTTTGCTGAGTTTGCAAAAGTCTCAGCAGAATGCCTGGAAAAAGTCAGTCACACAGCTTATACACCTGGTTTGATCCATTAAATGTGTAGAGGCAATTTTTTGGTTCACTACATGAATTCAAATCAAGCTACTGATTATTCCTGACCACTACCGGATGACACTTAATCCTGCCTTGCAAGGTTTCTATAGAACTCATACCTCTGTTAGTTTGTTTTGGTTCTATCTCAAAGACCCAAATACAAAATTTCATCCTTGTGCTTTCTTCCAAGAAGCAGGCACTGGCAAGGCAGGAAAAGCAGTATTCCACCACAGTTTTCACAAAACAACAATCCAAATTTAACATACTACTAATCATGGCAGTTTTCTCTCAGATGTCAAAAAGGCAATATGGAATATATGCTACGGCTTATTCACTAAAAAAGAGACCAAAGAGATCAAACACCAAGTCAATTTTAAGATCACTTAAAAAGAGCCTGTATAAAACATACAACATATATATGTATATACATATAAATCAGAAACTTTTTTTTATAAATCATGTAGCAGAGAGCAGATAATACACACATCACAGCATAAAAAGAAATGGGAACTATTAATACACAGAAGACAAACGATCCTTTTGTTTATATTTCATGCTAGACAAAAAGGGTCTGCACATTTGGTACGAGTGGGCAGATACAATGAACAGGATTTGTTTGAAAGTAATTAAGAACTTTGATAACTAATCCTGGTCAGTACTACTTCAGTTTAAGTGAACTAGAAGAAAGAAGAGTTTACAGTTTAATTTTTACAAAAATGTTTCATTTCTTTATCTCAGCAAAATATGCTAATAACCTACATGAAACAGTGAAGGAATTGCTTTGCAGCAAAGACCAAAAAATCCAAAAGCGAATTCTTCCTTTTTTTTTTGTTGTGCACACGATTCTCACACATTTGTCTTAAGCTGACATTGCTTGGGTAGCTTTCAGCTGCCTAGAGACTTCTAGGGCACTTGCTCTAAAAAGACATTAAGTCTATTGTAGGTCCTAGCATATTTCTGCGTGTCTCCCATCAATATCTCCCACATGCAGGTCACCTAAGGGTGTTAAGGCAACTTGATCCAGTTCTCAAGTGACAAGGTTAAGAATCATTAAGAAAAAGATGCATGTACTACAGATGGTATTTTCAAAGCATTTCCATTTAAAAGCAACAAAGTGCTGTGGTATCTCTCAAGCTTCAAACTGTCATACTGAAATAGCGAGCACAGCTCCCACAAAGAGCAGCATCACCCAGCACTTATGCAATCAGAGGAAATATGTTACATCTTACGCTTCTCTCTGCTGAGCAGCTTGCAAGCTCATGTAATACTCTACAGAACTGTTATGGTAACTTGCTAGTGATCACTGTCCCCTGTGTATGTGGAAGAAATGAAGCCAGCACAGTGGTGCTTGTTTATACTCATACCTACTCACATTACTAGAGTAACCCTGATGAAAATTAATGCAGCTAAATTAGTTACATTGCTCCAAGCGTGTCTTCACTATGCTTCTTCAATCTGCTGTCACCAGCAAATTCAAGATAGCTGGACAACTCCAGGAACTCTTATCAGTGATCCAAGCCAGAGAGCTCAGAGTCAGTCCCCCCTGTCTGACAGCTCACTAAAGCTTACAACAAAAGCATTGGAAATGGCATGGAAGTGTAGTTAAAGCAGGAGCGCTTTCCCTATGTCTACATTCAGTTACTGAACCAAAAACTCCTAGAGGGAAGAATACCTGAGGATAATGACCACCTTTCGAATCATGCACATGCAAAATTTTGTTTGTCCAATGTCAAATTCATGCTGAGTGTCAGAATTTATTGAATTCTGAAGATTTTGCTACCTTGCTGTCTACAAACTTCGTCCCTTACAGGAAAAAAAGACAGAAATTGGGCATGAAACACTGTTTAAAACCACCTCGTTTCACACACTATTTCTTTAACCAATTCAAACATCTGAGAATCATTTCACTGTGGTACAGCAGAAGCATATGGTGGTGACAAGCTCTATTCTCTAAAGAATACCCTCCCCATAGAGGCATGTTTCATTTGATTGGAAAAATGTGGGGCCTGACTGAAGCAATATCATATGCTGCCTGTCATGTTTCCAACTAGAAAGCTCATTCTCGCTGCGGTTTAAACATGAACTTTCTCTCAGTTATCATCACTGAATGTGTTATATTTTTCCATTAAGTTTTAGACCATTGTTAGTATTTAATTCTGTTCTCCTTGGCAAGGCACACGTTTTTTAATTTTTAACCACAATTTTTTAAAGTGGTTTGTTTATGTCACTAACTAACAATACGACAAACATTTCAAAACTTCCAACATGAACTGGAAACTTGCTCTGTTGATCACTGCACATCTGAACAAAAATTCAGTCTCTCTCCAAAGGTTCATGAGCTGCTGTATTAAAGGACAGCAGTGTTACCCAAGCTAAGGTGAAGATATTGTTTTAACACAATTTTAAGTGGTATGTAAAACACAAACAAACATGGGTTGTTCTGTAAGGTATTACAATTGCTTATTTTGCAAAGATCTTGGTAGGTTTTAAAACTCCATATTCAATATTCAATATTCTTGAATATACGTTGCATCAAGATTATCCTCAATGTGCAGCTTCTTGAATACCCCTAACTCTGGTCCTGATCTCAACAAACTGGATTAAATTTATATTGCATCTAACAAATCCATTCAAGGAAGCAATACCCAATACCACAAAAGCCTAGCAGAGAAAAAAGTTGGCTCTACAACACCATTTCACTCAAGACAAAGTAAGCAACATACCTTCTTGTGAAACAATCAAACAGAGAGCTCTTGCAGGGAGCCTGATGTCAAAGCAGACTGCAGCTCAGAATGGCACGTCACAGGTGAGTGACTACTGGCACTAATACAGTCCTCTTTGCAGCAGCTTCCTGGGAGTATGTTACATGTCTTATTTTGACCTAAGCTGCATTTTACAGAGAACTTCTTTCTGGATATTTTGTCTCACACACGTGTGTACACACACACATTCTGCATTCATTTTAATAGTTGATATACGGTGGCCAAAAACATACAGGATTATTCGGGTTTTACTTTAGATGTATCACAAAAGGCAATAACATTAATTAAGCAGAGATGATGGTAAATGAAAAGCTCTAGTAAATATCACCAAGAGGATAACCATGTGAGAGCTGCTGCTGTCTACCTGCCTGAATGTAGAGCTTCTCTATCAACAAAGAAAAGCTACTTTTTTCCTCACTGTTAGCACAGCTGAACAGATTACTGAACTTCAGGAAGATCCCAAGATAGTATCAACAGTAACATACATTTCACAGATGCACACAAAAAAAATCCCCACAGATTTCTGTTATGCACAACAGTTCATCCAATATACACAAACTAGGAGACAAGGACCTCTTGATTTCCCTTCAAGCTTCCTCAAAAATATTTGGGCTAGGCTTATCTGAAAATACAGGGGTTTGAGGCGTGCAGTTTTGGAGAGCCTATATCCATATGTCTATAGCAGAAACCAGAGCACACATCAATATTTTTCTTGCTCCTACAGCCAGGAAGTGTGCAGTGATAACATGACTTAAGAGTTACTTGCCTCAAAAGGACATTTTTATTGACCTTTGTTTCATTTCACAAATCCTTTCATGATGTCACCTCATCTTAATACTATCAAGCTGCTCTAAGCTATACTGCAACTCAGACTGTGTTCCAGTGCTTCTCAGACACCTTTACTGCCAAGCCAAAATCATTTTAACACCTGTCTAAGACCAGCCTGTACAGCATGATTAGCCTGAAATTAAACTTTAGGAGCGAGCATGTATTTTCAGTATAAAAATATTTAATAGAAACACTGTCCTGCAAGTTGTACTACAGAATTTTCATCACTTCTTCCATTTACCATGAGATCTACTTAATAACTATTTTGAGTATTCTTTTTACATAAAGTAGCCTTGATAGTTTAAAGAGCGGAGTAGCATCTTTCTTGCAGAAAGTGACAGCACCTCATTTGGTGTTTAAAACCAGCAGAACTCTCCTCTTCCTTCTAGTCAAAGTTCAGTACGATTAACCCCTCTGAGCTAACCTCGAATTTCCATGGCACCTTCAAGATGCTAGAGCTGAAAGCGTAAGTACATACTACACAGAATGAAAAGTAGTGACATATTTAAGCCATACCTTAATACTCCTTCCATTTGGTCTTTGTTGTAGCCTTTTCCAGTTTCACCTGCAGCAGATGCACTGCTCTCCTTCGTGCTATTGGGCTTACTTTGATCACTGCTACTGGCTGGTTTTCGGCAGTAAGCGCCTCCCCCAGCAGTACTTCCATTCTTCATAATAGCTTCCAACAAAACTATAAAAACAATAGTATATCATTGTATCATTACAGGTATTAGTGATTAAGTCAGGGTTCTCAAGTATCTTAAATGAGAGAACCACATTACAAGACTAGCTGCTACATCCTCCTTCCTTATTGATTATCACTTTGTAAATGTTTCTGAAGCCAGCTGAGCAATTCCTTTTCATGGCAAAACTATGGAAAAGTGTTTCAAAATTAGTGACTGGACTCCTCCCCTCCATCTCTGCCAAGGTAATGTAGCACTGGAGAGAATTTGTCCAGGTGCTTCATTTCTAGATGTTTTTTAGAGGCACTGAACCTGCGCCTTGGGGTGAAAACATCTGAACACCTGAATAAGCAACTGTAAATTGAAGAAGAGGAACTAATCTCACACTCTACAGAAACTGCAAATTATTCCACACAGAGATGAAGCCCATCTCCAGCACATTTCAGTTCCTACAGTACATACCTACCTGTAACCTGAGTCATTAGTGGCCACAAACTGATGCTCTATTCCTTCCCAGCAATATCAGCTGAAATTCAAACCACTGTTAAAATGCCACAAGAAGTCAGGACCAGCCAGGTATACCCAACTCAAGACCTGAATCTTGAAAACTAGCTGGCTTTTGCTAGTTCTTGAAATCCTTTCATTCCATGTTCCAGCAGATCCCAAATTCAGCAGTTTTAATAAACATTACACACAAAGTCTGTTTTTTCTTCCTGTATACAAGCTTGTATTTTGGAGGTATCGTTCTTACCAATGAACCAGAAACAATACCATTCTAACATAAGGGACTGCACACAAAGTATAATATAAATCAAAGAATATTAAATAGTCCAGCTTTCCTGAAAACAGATTCCTTCAGAGCAAGATGGCAAACTACATAGGCCAAATTGGTTTCACAAAGAAAATTAGTTACTATCTGCATTAAAAATGCCCTAATAAAAACTGCTAAGGAAAAATGTCCCATGCACTGGTGAAAGCGTATCACTTTCTTCTAGAAACCTAGTGGGAAGAATTAAGAATTTTCTCCTAAATTTAAAAAAAAAATCTCCTCTGCCTAGCATGGTCTTTCTCAGAGCAGCAGAAAACTGGGATCCCACACATCATAGCTTGTATCTCACAGGAAAGAAAAGAAAATGGTGCTTTGTTGAAAAGGAGAGCCACCACTTCTTAAAAACTCCCCAGTATTCACTTTTACATTCACTTATTAGTGAATAGCTACACTCAGCCTGAACAAGAAAGTCAGCTGACTTCAGAGCTGGTCCTGTGCTCTGCCTGCCTCAGCAAGACTCATGGATTGATCAAACCAGGCTCTTTACTGCAGATACAAGGAAACAACTAAGCTTTAGAGGTCTAGTTGTAACTGAGGGGATGCTTTCACTACAAATGATATCTGGAGCTTGGAAACAGGAAAACTACAGTAGCATTATGGATTATAACTGAAGTACATATTCAATATTTGCAATACTTTATTCTAACATCCTCTGTTGTGGCATATAAAGTTGTGAGGTAAGTGAAGTAATAACAACTCCAACAAGGTGACCAGGTCTGCAGGTTAAGAACTAATCAAGAACAGAGCTTTGAACAGACAGTGCCCTCAGAATGAAGCATTTCAGTCCAAATGTGCTCCAAACAAGTGCTAACAGAAAACAAAACAAAACAAAAATTATTTTTCTATCCAGTGAGTATGACATTTAATAATGGTATCACGCAGAATCCTATTGAACATGTGGCCCTCTTGAAATAATGCTTACTTGAAGTTTTGCACTTCCTCCTTTTATACTGTTATTGCTCTAGAAATTTCTCATCCCTGCACCAACATTTGTGCAGAACCTGTGGGAGCAGAAATGGCAGAAACACAGGCATGGGCAACAGTTTGCATTTTTAACATCCAGTATCTCTTCACAGCAAGTGTAGCTCTAAGTCTCTTAATGAAGAGACTTATACTTTAAACATTATTATTTTCTAATCACCTTCTCAGACCTCATAACAGAGCTGCATTGCTGAGAATACAATGCAAGATGTTTAAAAAAATAAAATTCAAATGTATCAGCATGAACTTCTTAAAATAGCAGGACACAGCATATACAAACATGCCATTGTTCTACACTGAAAAAGAAAACCACACAAAGGGTATGGGGCCATTGTTTTCTTCAAATAAAAGATACAGTTGAGATATTCAGAAAAAACTCTGACTTTTCCATGAACTGCTGGTGGTAAAACCAGCTGTTAGAACTGCAGTACTAACAGTGTATTAAAGAAAACTTTTGTTGTCCATCTAGTATTTCAAAACAGGGCATACAGGGAACCAAAGACTTATTCTGCTAGCAGGTAAGACAATGAATCTTATCTCTGAATGTGTCTAAAGCCTCTCTTGTGTGTACTATTACCTGCAGTTAAATGAAAGATCCTTGGACTACATTTGATTACATTATGCATTGAACATGACCCCCAGACACACTCTTTCACTAATGGAAGAACTGTTTAATTCAGAATTTGTCCTAATGCAACAGCTAAAAACTAAGCTGACATGCTCTCAGAAAATTTGTTTTTAAAGGCAGCATCAGAAATGGGGCAAGAAAATCTTAAGAAGCGCTGAAAAATAAAGTTTTCCTTAACATTGTTTTCTGCCTTCAAACAGAATGGCACCTAAGTTTGAAAAGGACATCTTGTCCTTTGTTATCTTTAAATCCACTCCTAAAAATCTTTTCCAGACAAGCAATTAGGTTCCATTCAGTTGCAAGATGAATCATTAGCACAAATCAAAATCAAACAATTTTTTGAACGGCTGAAGCGTAGAACGATTTTCTAGCAAAGAATGACGTCAACATGAACACTGCTACTATGAAGTCAGTAGCTCAGTATCATTAAATAAGCACTGACCTTACATTTCACACTAGTAAAGCCTTAAAATAGCACTGCTGCAGTCAGCGCATTTCAGGCAGAAGCTTTGTTTAGCAAAACTAAACTTCACTGATGACTGAACTAGTGCTGAATGCCCTTTAAATGTAAATGTTGCCAAAAGCAGATCACACATAGTATTGTTTTAGAGACAACAGTTAAAACCTATTCTCTGTCCTTTTGTAATCCACTATAACATCAGGAGGAGGAAGCTCCCATCAGTAAAAGATTCAGCACTACCATTCTCATTGCTTTTATGACTGACAGAACTTCATTTGTAAAATGGTGGGCAACTGTTCTCAAAACGATGCTAAAGGTACAAGTTACGAAGAATATGCAGCTTCAGTGAGAAATTAGTTAAACTACCTTCTAACCCCCACTCCAAAGAGAAAAATAAGTGGGCAGAGTGACAACTGGGGCCCTACCACATTGTCCTAACACCATATAAACCCAACACATCATGACTGTAAAATAAGAATTTGTGTTAGAACTAAATGGGCTCACAAAACCTTAACTGCTTCTTTCTCTCTGGTATGTGCTATGACACATTTTTAATTACCTGAATTATGAATTATGGGTTGGATTTTTTTCTTCAGATGGACTCCCCACTAAAAAATGTCAAAGAAAGCAATTTAATTTCTTCTGACCCAACGTAAAATGCCAGTTGTATTTATTGCACACCCTCCAGAACCTGTCCTGAAAAAAGGACATTCCATGTCCTTACACCTTACTGCACTTTTAAGAGGGCCTTTTAAGTGCCTCAAACTTTAAAACCAAAATAAATTCAATGAGTTGGTGTTGTTTTGGGAGGAAATTAGGTGAGTTTAAAAGATTTGACAACCTCCACAGCTAGAAAACTGAAGCACAGAGAAATCAGAAGTTTACAGAGTCCCCTAATTTCTAAGTACCTAATTCAAATCAGGCCTAGGGCCTGAATTTTTTCAGTGGTATATGGGCATCTGCAATTCTCTTTAGCTTCGGATAGAGCTTTAACTGCCCACCCGTTCCACAAATCAGGTCCTTGTTTTAAGCTGAATACCTGAAAAATGAAGCACAAACAATTAGCTGGTCACTAATGGAAATGGAGTGAACTGACTGATTTAACATCACAGGGAAATTCTGTGAAGCTTCTACTTTAAAGATACGATTCCCCAGATTACACAAGGCCATTTGTTTAACTCCCCACTACCACAAGGCCATCTTCTTTTCCCCAGGTCTGTGCCTCATTTGTGATTGACTTTGCTAATTTCCACAGTGAATAAAACAAGTGTCCTACAGACAATAGCCTAATTAGCCACCTATTTCTTGCACTGAATACTTTATAATGGTGGTTATGTAGTGGCAGTCCTACTTAAAAAAACCCCAAATGCTCAAAATGAATCAGAAGATTTTTTTTTCCTAAAAAAAAATTTTTCTTACTCTAACTCTTATCTTTGAGATATAAAATGATAATAAGCTGTGTGAAGCAGATGAAGGTATTTGCTCTCCTTAGTGGAAGAAGCTGAATTGAAATCCTCTGCCTTCCTGCCTCCTAACCAACAGAGATTCCAAAAAGCTCAAGGTATTTTCATGCATGTCATGTTCTCAAGCCACAGAAATTTAGGGGAATATGGCAATATCCATGCTGTCTTGCAGGAGAAAAAACAAACACTTGAAAAATTAAACATTAATTTTAAAAAAGTGCTGGTGAGACTTTAATTTATTGTTTGCATATAAATAGTAGTCATGAGATAAGAGGCCCGAAAATGTTCACTGCATCTTCTCACAGCAACTTCCAGTCAGGATTTTGCCTCAAACTTGCATTCCAGAAATGGCAGATGCTGAAGCTTTTTAAGTGGTACAGGGCACTGAAGTTGTTCCTCCTCCTTCTACAGCATAGACCACATAAGTGAGAACCAGAGGAACTCAACAAGTCCCTGCTGTGTCCAAAGGTGTTTTGAGATGACTTCTGGCACGGTGTGACAGAAAGACTCCAAGACAGGTAACAGTTCTACATACACTGAAACCTTACTACTGTTCCTTTAAAAAATTATTTCTAAACACCTTTTGCTAAAAAGATGCTAAATATTTTTCAAGTTTTTAGTACAGAATAGTCAGAAGAGCTAATTAAGTTTTAGTGGGAGCCACATTTTCCATTTTCTCTAGAAAAGGTAAACCTGTGTGCAATTCCTATGTGGCTACTATACAACCAAAAGGGAACCAAACCCAAGAAAACCCAAACCACAGGTATAGAGAATGAAGACACGGTCCACTCTGGAGCTGCAGTTCTCATTGCAAGCTCTTAGACAGGGGTAATTCACAGTGACAGAAGAGAAGCCAACCCAGCCTGTCTCGGCCTGGGGCCTGAGATGTCCTGATGTTAAGCGGGGCTAAGCCTCGTCTGTACGGCTGCGTTTATACTGACGGCTGAAGGGAGGAGGGGGAATGCAGGCGAGGAGCTGGGTTGGCCCTGGGAGATCCCCGCTGGCGCCGGGGGAGGTAAACCCACTGCTCCCCAGCGCCTGACGCCAGAGTCACGCACTGGCGGGGGGAAGCCAGCTGCCCTGAGCGCTGCTCCTGGCCACACACTCCGGCCTCCTTTCCCAGCCGAGCCGCGCACCCCGCCAGAGCCCCCGGGCTGGCTTTGGGGTCCGGGTCCAGCTCGCCTCAGCCTGCAGGGCCCCCCCGGGGGAGGCCCCCCCTGCGCCCGCCCTCCTGCGGGCCCCGCGGTCGGTCCGGGCTCGTCCCGACGGAGCCGGGCCGCGGGCAGCGGGAGCGGGGAGGGGGCTGGGCTTCACCTCGGGCCGTCTCGGTCGGGTAGAGCTTCTGCGCCTTGCCCAGGAAGCGGAGGGCGCGGTCGCGGTTCCCGGCCTCCAGCGCCTCCCGCGCGATCCCGATGCACTTCTCGGCCTCGTCCCGGTTCCCCTCCATGGGCTTCTCCTTCCGCCGCCTCCGCCCGCCGCAGCGCAGAGAGAAGGGGCCCGAAGCCAGAGCGGAGGCGGGCGGGGCGGAGGGGCCGAAAGCGGCGCGGGGCGTCAGGCGGAGCTGCGCTCACTCCGCAGGGTTCATCCCGCCGCTGCCCCGGCGCTGCCGCAGCCCCAGCGCGGCGCTCGCACCGGCGCCAGCCCGGCCACCCCTTCCGGGCCCCGCCGCGCATGCGCCGCCCCGCCCGCCCGGGGCTGCACCGCCGCCCGGCCTGGAGCGGCTGGAAGGGCCGGGAACGCTGGGATAGTCCCAGCCGGGAGCTCAGCCGCCCGCCCGGCCCCGGGAGGGAGCCGGCTGCGATGGAAAAGTACCGTGCACGCTGCCGCAGCACTGCGGCCCCGCACAGAAGTGAGAGGAGCCCACGCGGTGCCACTGTTTCCCGTGCCCTGACTATGCCTTAAGGTACTCATTAGCTCCTCGTAACGGCTCACTGTAATTAGTGACATTAATTACAGCCCGGCAAGGACTGCTTAGCCGCGAAGGAAGCACTTGGGTGCTGATCCAGGGAAGCACCGCAGCGCCAGAGTGCAGTTAGCACAGGTCTAACCAGTGTCTCCGATCTAGGTCACCGCCTTCCAGCTACAGTGCTGCAGCAGAGATTATTGCCTGCAAGAGCTTAGGGACACACGAGAGCCTGGTCACACCAGACGCATCTCTATTTGCAGTATTTCACCGCTGATTGCAGTTCCGGAAGGCAGGGAGCTTGCTACCTCCAGCCACACGCAGTAACCATTCCCTTCTGCCTCAACGAAGAGGTTTCCCTTACCACAGCAACGCGCAGGACTTTGCTGTACGGACTGGCAGAGTGGAGGACAGCTGAAGGTGTGCCCAGACCCCCCTGTAATCCACTGCTACTGACGATTCTGCTGCATGGCACAATTTAAAGGCTGCTGCAGTACAGCCCCTGCTTTCATGGATGTCTGTCCAGAGCTTTTGCAAGCTGAAACAGTAAGAGAGGCCAGGCCCTAACATGAAATTATGTGAAGCATGGAATTTCAACATCCCTTCAGCTTACCTTATCGTCCTCCATGACAGACCCCTTCCCTCTGTGGAGGCTGACATTGAGTATAACTGGCCTTAAATAGCATCAGCCTTTTCTCTGCCCCACTAAAGAAAACTTCAGCACACAATACAGCAGGTTGAGGTAGGAAGAATGTAACTTTACAGGACAAAGCCCTGTGGCCTTTCACTACACTGTATTTACTAACTGCAGTATTCTCAGGCTGCATTTCAAGATGCCCCAAGCCCAGAATAAAGGGCTGTTAGTCACATGCTCTTGGAACAACTTCAGGAACTGCACAGTGGAGGCCATGTATTTTCCAGTTAGTGGAAAAGAGACAAATCAGACTTTACATAACATTTATTATTTCCACTCTAGTAGACGAAAAGTCTGTACAAAACCAAACATTTTCTTTACTTAAACCAATCTAAAAACAGTCAGCTCAATTACAATCCACTACGAACACAATAGCTTCTTTGAAGCCATGGTAACACTTAAATACGGTTAAGACTTCAATGCAGAAATTTGGTTTGTTAGAAAGCTCAAGGGAGCTTTAGCTTCTCAAAGTTAAAAAAAGGCAAAATCGTGTTTCACAGATACAGTCCACTGGAATCACCAACACTGGACAAATTAAGTACTTCGAGTCCTGAGATAACAAGGAATCCTGGTATCCTTTAGACAGTCTTCTGTTGTCCTTTCTTGCCAATGAGGGACTTGTGGATATGTGGTATTACACCTAAGAAAGAACAACAATTAAGACCATGCTATTTCTCTTCAACAATTTTCCTAAACTCCATGCTTCAATTAAAATGACAGTACTAAGGAACTTAAAGTCTGTGAGAGTTCATGCCACCCAAATACCCACAAACAGCAAACAAATGACATACCACCACCAGCAATTGTTGCCTTGATCAGAGAATCCAGCTCCTCATCTCCTCTAATGGCAAGCTGCAAGTGACGGGGAGTGATACGTTTCACCTTCAAGTCTTTGGATGCATTTCCTGCCAGCTCCAGGACCTGAGAAAGACCATTTTTCATCGGTTACACAATCAAGTGAGACCAACTGCACAGTCTTAGCTGTTTTAATTCTGTTCCAAATGTCACTGTTAGTGACACCAAGACAGCACAGAATGTCTCTTTTGAAAAGGTTCCTCCTTTGGAGCTCTGCATTTGGTTTTCCCAGTAACAGACTAAGTGTTTTACAGCAGGTATGACATGCTGCAACGGCCTATTTTAGAAGTTATTTCACAGACTGTGTTTTTCCTACTAGTCACAGTGCAGGATTTGCACAAAATGCAAAGGATTTATACTTCATGGTCTTCTGATGATGCATGCACTTAAAACTGCCACGAAGCACACGAGAGTTCACAGCCCAGTCCAAACTCTCAGATACAGTAGGCTCTGGTCATTACGCCATTTAGAAGTTGACCAACTTGCCTGCACCCCTTGCAAGAATTTTACCTCAGCTGTCAGGTACTCCAGGATTGCAGCACTATACACAGCAGCTGTGGCTCCTACACGCCCATGGCTAGTTGTCCTAGACTTCAGGTGCCTATGGATGCGGCCAACAGGAAACTGGAAAATAACAGGAGTATGAACATGCTGTGATGACAGAAAGCCTCTGCACAAAACCACATCCGGAACAGCAGACACCCAGTGGCAGAAGCACGGGCTGCATTTCCAAACTTGAGAATCCAGTTAAGACATCGCATGCCAACCTCACATCAATAACTTCACAATTCTCAGCACAAGCAGTAGCAATGGCCACAAGGGGATTATTTCCCCACCTGCACAGATATGCAAAAGTCTAAAACCGGTCGGGTGTTCTAATGCCTGCTTTACCATCTTTACATCATTGCAGACAACAGACAGCAGAGTGTGAAGGCTTCACACTGTACAAACAAACCAACAGATGGAAGGCCAGCCCGACTGTCACTCATCCACGCCCCAGCCCCCGCTCACCTGCAATCCAGCCCGTTGGGAACGGGAAACTGCTTTGGTCTTGGTCTTCCCAGAGTCCTTCCCAGCTTTCCCGCCAGCCTGGCAATGCCAAGAGAAGAGCAGGAGCTGACATTCCGCACCGCGCATGCGCTCCGCCCCCGCCGCCCCCACCCCGCACAGAGCGGCACGCGCGGCTGCGAGGCGCATGCGCGNCCCAAACCACGGCCACCCGCCCCCCCGAGCGGCCCCCGCGGATCCTCACCATAGCGAACCGGAGCGCAGCGTCGCGCAGGGGAAGGCTGAGACAGAGAGCGTCCCACACGCACCGAGCCCGAACGACAGCACCAACCTACCCCAACTCGCCGCGATTCAAACTGCGCCCGCTCCCGCCTTCCCCCGGCCCTTTATATCCGCACCGCGCGGCCGCATCCGGGAACCCCGGGCTCGCCGCCAGCCAATGGCCGCAGGCGGGGCGGCCACTCTGCCCCAGCGACAACCAATGGCAAGGCGGGGCGGGGCCGGCCGCGCGAGGCGGGCAGCGAGAGAGGCCCCGCCCCCATTTAAAGAGACAGAAAGGCTGAGGGGGTGTCTTGGTCCTGTCATAGCCGGTGGCGGCTTCTCCAGCCTCAGCCCCCTCACAGGCGCCGGCGGCCTGTGCTGGGGATCGGGCTCCGTGGGGTCACCGGCGGGAGAGGCCCTGCCGAGAGTCACTCCACTCATTTACCCGGGGTTCTGTATCGCCGGGTCCCGCTCCGGCTCAGAGCCTCGCCTGTGTACTCAGATCCGCTCTGTAGCCGCCGCACTGCCGGCGAAGCCTTCTTTTCACAATGGAGTTAATTGGCTTTGTGTGCAAAGCGCCTCAGGAGCAGCCTGAAGGAGATTATCTCCTTCAGGGTTTGGGATGAGGGGCTCTTGCACTGCGTTGGCGAGGACACGAGGCTGCCCAGGGGCGTCGAATAAAGCTCGCATCAACTCTTCAAGATTCCGGGGGTGGGGAAGTGCCAACAACTCTACGCACGTGCGCTGATTTTTATTTTTACCTCCATCTTAAGCAGGGGATGCGCCAATACCTAGGGCCACCCAGCCTCAGACCCCTTTAGGTCACCAAATATTTCACAAACTACAGTTAAAAGCAGTTTATCATGAATTCTGTTCCAAGTGTAATGCGGTGCAAATTTCCTCACCTTGGGCATTTTCAATCCCTGCCTGTGTTTCCCGAAAATGAAGCCTTAACCCCCTTGGTTTTTCGGGGGGCCATTTTCAGTACGTTGTCATTTAACCTCAGAGCTCAGCTGAGGGTGTTCTTGGTTAATCCAATTCTTTCAACTTCAAAAACGTAACAATTCACTGTGCTCTTCCAGAACACTGTAAATCGGTGTTATCTGAGTGGCTTGCTGTTCGTCTGTGAGCATGCAATGAGCTCAGGCAGAGACCCTGGCCCTTAGATGGATGAATAGCTCTTTAGAGGGAAGATGAGCTGGATCTGTCATGCACTTTACCAGTCTGATTGCAAATCCACCACTTGAGTAGGTGTAGCTTGTATTTCCTCTGCCTCGATATTGAAGGGTCCTGAGCACAATGAATACTCTTGCAGCCAGACATTTAATGCGAGGTAGAGCTGAGGGCATAAAGTTCTCATGAGGATTCTCTCCTCACCGTAACTTTTCCATTTTATTCAGGTCTACAACAATCAAAATTCTTTAAGAAGCTTTAAGACAGGAGGATATGTGCTGATCTCTAGAGCTTCACTTAAAGGTCTTTCGAGCAGTTCACGGAACTAGTAAAGATTTAAAACTTTGTGGCTCTTCTTCTCCGATGTCTAACTGCAAGTATTCGGTCCCCTGGCTACAAAGGCCCCTTTGCTTGAATTTCTATGCAGCCTAAGGCCACATCATCAGTGCCTTCAACATCCAGTTTCAGTTCGGGCATTTAGTCCCAGCTGCTATCGCCTCAGGGTGGGGAGACGTACTTCCAGGCACATTCACAGAGAGGCAGGACTGCATTGAGAGCAGACACTCCTACATGCAGGGATCTGGCAGTTTGTTTTTATGTAACTGTCTGGTGCTTCTGTCTATTTGAAGCATCAGTTGTTTATATTCTCCTTCAGAAAGAAAGGAGATAAGAGGGTTTGAAGAATTTTGGAGGTTGTTTTAAAGTTTAAAAACAAACCTCAAGTTTTTACAAAAGCCTGCAGAAGTTAAGATTTCGTTCAACATGCTGTTTGAGAACTATTTCTGTTCAAAATCAAGGATCCATTTGCCCTTTACCTTGCAGGAAAAGGGAAACAAGTTGCAGGCCATAAGACCCCTGTGGAACACCATTCAAGATGTAGGAAGGAAAAAACCTATTTTTCTCTATGGTTTCTGTCCACAGAAGTGCTAGGAAGAGGAACAAAAAGGCCTCCCATGAGATGGAGATAATCCCTGCCACAGACATTCCCTGGTTCACACGCGAGCTTTCCCTACAGCTCACTTTGGCTGCACGCTTTCAGCTGCTCGGAGCTCCTTACAGCTGGGATTACGCAGGCAAGGCAGCCTAACACCAAAGGTTAAGCTAAAGCAAGGATGTGTATTTACCATACAGATCAGGTTAGAGATGTGTCAGGTAGAGTACACGAACCTAGCTTCAGATCACCCTATGCCAGCTAACAAGACTCTCTGTCAAGCACAACCTGAACTCCCCTTTCTGCTATTCAAAGAGATAAATTGAAACAGAGGTACACAAGAACAATCCCAAAGCAACTTCAGACCCAGCTGTTAGTGCAAATAACTCAACCTCAATCCCACATGCACAAAAGGAGCTAAATGGAGCACTTACCACCTCTATCATCCTAATGCTATTTGTACCTGAAGCCTATCCCCAAGTTTCTGTTGCCTTTGAAGGCCACAGTGGTGAAGGGCTTTGCATCATTTACCCAGCCCTTGTGCCACTGCTTTATTACTATGAAGTTTTCCTGGTGCTTCTCCTTACAGACGTTGTGTCGGCACTGAAGTGCTGCCTGTGTTGGGTAGGCTGTGCCTGACCTGCTGTTGCTGCAGTCCCTCGCACGCAGCCCAGCAGACAGGTGGCTGCTGTGCTGTCCTGGACCGCGGCACTGCCCGCCTGCCCCGGGAAGCCGGGAGGCTTTGCCGGTGCCCTGCCTGAGCCGGCTTGGAGCAGAGCCTTGCTGAGAGGCCGTCAGCCTTGCAGTGTGAGCTACTGGGTAAAGGTTACCTCTGCCTTGGAGACAGAGTTGTACCTGAAGGACCTTCAACTGCCTGGCTATGTTCTCAGACCTTAGGAGAATTGGAATGTAGTGTTGCTTTCTTTTCTACTCTGCCTACTACTTGGTAATATGTCCTTGGAAAAAAGCACTTATTTCCAATTGCCTCCGAAATAGAAACATGTTCTCTAAAGCACATGATACTTCTCACCCCTCACTGAGTACTGGGCTACCGACATGATATTATTTGGACTTTCTTGAATTCATTTTCTTCAGGATCTTAGTTTCTGCAGAAGTGGTGAAAATCATCTTTAGTAGACTGATGAATCTTTCCCCAGAAAGTTCTTTGTACCACACCCTTCAGAACTTTACAGTTTCTGGATCCTGCACAAGTCTAAGTGGGAGATACATGTCTAGGTGCTCAGCTCTGCCATGGTATTCACAGGATACAAATCTGGATATCTGCAGAACTTCAAAAGCCAGGCAGCAGAAATTATTAGAGAAATTAATTCTTTTAGGTGACAGCTAAACAGTTTAGTTTTTAGTATACAGCTTTTGGATGAAGGTTTTAGCATGCCAAACTTTGAACTAACTCCCCTTAGGTGGACAATATAGTTTGTTAGGGGTTTTTTTGAGTCACCACTTAAGTGAATTTAGGCTCTAGTTTTTGTGGTGAGATGAATTCCAGTATGACTCGTATTTGCCCCCGGGGTTCTTTCCTCTTGCAGAGGGCTTCCCTTCTGCCCTTTTCCAGGATCTCTATCAAATAACAGGGTTCTGCTCAGCTGGGTCTCTCTGCTGGCTGCTGTATTTGGATTCAGGAAAATCCCACCCTCTCTGGCTGCTCTGTTGTATTGTTTGTAGTGATGAATGGATTCAACTGTTCGGCTTAACATACATTTATTAATCTGTTATCTCTAAACAGCTTCACACATTGTAGGAATGAGATATGGTGTGAGATATGTGGTGAAGGGATTACCATGGACATGATGGCCTGCCGGTGGGGTGATAGGTTATCTTATCTATAGGTTGTAGGCAATTCTCATCACTGCAATCCAGGTGGAAGAGGGAGTGACACTTAAGGTGTCACATTCCTGTTCTGCCCTTGCCCAAGACACACAGCCTTTGTAATCTCTCTTTTTGTAACTCCCAGTATTCCTCATTTAGGTATAAAGTGTCTGACCCTCCCCTTTGTAATAGCAGCTAACAGAATATTTGACTTCATTCTCACCTCCACTTCTCCAAAAAAATGTAATTCGGTATTTGAAAACCTCCATGGCAGAGGATGAGCATATGACCACCTTGCCAACAAGTCAAAGGGCTTGCTCCTTTCTCTTTCCCCAAAGTCGGGATGCCTCTTTGGTACGATTTGCACCTCTAGAACATACCTGGAAACAATTGTACATGGTACTATATATTTATATTTTGCATGTCTAGTGAATCCATCACCGCCAATCTAAAAGAATGTACAACCTGTTATTCCAATAAACTGCACTGTTTGTGAGTCTGTGTTCATGCAAGTTCTTCTGAACCCAACCAGACTCACAGTGTCTCATTGGGAAGCTGCACTATTTATGAATTTCTGATTGTGAATGAGACTTAGGATGTAACTCACTCTATTGGTGCATCTGGGATCTTACTGAATGCAACTGAACTTGCAGTGCTGAATTGGTTATAATAAAAAAATTGAACCTAGCTACGCCCAGCCTCTCTGAGGACCAGCTGGAAAGCAGGAGGGTTTATTTTCTGATAAATTTCTATACTCTTAACACAAGACAGGTCTCTGTAATAGCTCTGCAGATAACACTTGCATACTGATTTCAGGAAGACTTGAACTACCCCTATATCTGCACTGTTTTTCATGGTACACCCTTGTATTTGCTATTAATAGTGTCATAATGACTAGCCTGAATAGATTTTTATCTTGTTGTTTAGCCAGCTCTGAAAGGAAACTACAGCTGGTTAGGCAAGGTGAAATGCGAGTCTGTCAGAGACGGTGACAGCCAGAACTCCTTAACCTCATGCTTCCCATTGTCTTACGCAGAAACGTATCCCTCAACACTCTCCTGCTGCTGTTTGCTTTGGTCCTCCCCCTTACTCATATCCGAGCTCTGTTCAAGATAGTAACTGAAGTTATATTTACGTGGTATTTTGCATTGGCTACAAAGTCATTTACAAGCATCTACTCCAAATATGTTCAAGTTGGGGAGCTCTGGGGTGAATCTAATTTGCCTTGTGATAACTCTGTCCGGAGAACACTGTAATCAAATAGGCTTTCACCAGCTATAGAAACTTTGTTGTACCAGATTCTTTTCCTAAGAAAGCAACCTGGAAAATGAGGAAAAGAAATGGGAAGAAAATTTCATTTTCCTGAAGGTGGCTTGTTCCAGGTTTTCAAACAAAATGCTTCCTTGCAGGAGCTGGAAACGGTTCTACTCAACTTGTTCTGTGAAAATGAAAGGAAAAAAGAAATGCCACCTGCCTTTTGGAAGTCCAGAGAGAAAATTCACTAGGGGGCTTGCCCTTTCCTTGCCAAAGTCATTGCAAGTAGCAGGGATTCAACTCTTAATAGGTGCTGGGAGGCAGCTACTAACAGCTATCATTTCTTCCTCATGGTGTAAATTGGGTTTTGTAGAGAAGTAACTGAAGCTCACAACTGGAATGAGATCCTGTACCACACCTGGCTTGTGACACAGACAGCCTAGCCCTCACTGAATAATACATAATTAATAATAACATGTTCTCATTTTTAGTCATCTGCAACAAAGAACTGCAAGCCCCAGGGCCTGTTTTATACTGAGAAATTACCAGTTTCACAGAGTGAGTCGAGGTGTCAGCACAAATATAACTGTTATCCACACACCTTTACAAACAACAATAAGATTAACAGAGTTCACTTCTGCCAAAATTTGGGATTATAGCTAAGGGCATCTCGTTCCCAAGAAGAGTAACTCCCAGAGAGGTTGGTTTGTTTTTTTTTTTTTTTCATTTATCTGGAAGTTTTAGTAATTGTACCTAAAAAAGAAAAAAAAGGGTAAGTAGGTAAGTAGACTCCTCACCTTCTTTCATCCCTTCTTTATTGTCTGCTGCAGTGAAGGGCCTTTTGTGCTGGACTTGTTTCAGAAACTTCCGTCTTTCCTTTATGCAGAGGTTTGCACTTGGAAGTGTTTGATCTTGCAGTATGACTATTACTGCCCAATTAAATTTGATATACTGTGAAAATGAGTCACACTTTGACCAGGGCTATAGAGATGAATCTCTTCAACTGCAATGGGGCTGTGATTGACCAGATAAAATTGTCCCAATGGTGGCAGCATAACATAAGAAATAAAATACAAAAATATGGGTTTGAAGGGTTTCCTCTTCAATGCAGTTTTTTAGGCTGAGTCATCATCACCAAAGAGGTATCCTTGTTCTCTGGGGGTGGCATTGCCATTAAAACGAAAGCACAGCACTTATCTTGCTGTAAAATTGGAAAGAAAAACATTTTGTTTTTTGCAGTCAGGAGACCAGGCAAGGTCAGCATTTCACACGAGATGGACCTTGCAGGGCAGCCATCTGGTTAAGATCCTCTGCTAGGACTTCAGAGCAGGAAAGATAACATGCATTAGGGATCTTGTGTTAAAAAGAAACTTTTTTCTTAGATGTGAAAGCAAAACAAAATCTAGCATGTGAAATTCACTAGGTGAAGTTACTGCAGATGAATAGAGGCATAATTTTGCAGCTATAAAATGACTGACTTTAACAAATAAGCTCTTTTCTAGCTTAAAAACCCCTCCTCTCCCATCAAATTTTGTGGGGGTTTTGTATGCCCCAATAACTTTCTGATTATACATCATTACATCTTTTCTAATTTTTTCACCTGGGCCTGGGCCTGCATGGTCTTGCATTTGTCCCAAATTCGTGCATGTAAAAAGCAGAAAAAATGTAAACAAGTTTGTCAAATACAACGATTTACTGGTGAGGACTTGCAGCACCTGGGAGCAGGCTGAAAGAAGAGAAATACTCAGCACAGGGAGAGTTAAATATCGCTGGTTTGAAAGGCTTTCGTCAGGAGCGTCTTCTTTTCTGTGACTCTTCAAGGGGATGTGTATCCATCCCTCTTATCTTAGTGAAGCAGCTGGGCTACTGCTACCGTAAATCAGGAGCAAAACTAAGGGATGGTGATGGGTAAGAGTTATGGCAGGGTGGTGGTGGTGCCTGGTGAGAGGGAGCAGAGCAGCTTAAAATGAGGCGCTCCCTCATGTGGGAGGGAGAGATGGCAGACACAAAGCCTGCAGCGCGGTGGCGACAGCAGGGAAGGGGCAGAGCTGATACCTGTGGGGCAAATCCTTCTCTGAGGGGTGGGAACTCCCGCCCCCCAAGCTTGGCATGGAGCAGCTGGGAGGTAAGTGGGGATGGGCTCAGGGTGGGAGTGCTGGGAGCGGGTGTTATGTCACACCCTGCCTCTGAAAGCCACTGGTGTCAGAGTGGGTCAAAGCCACAGGAGCTGCTTGCACGCGACAGCCTCTCAAAATTGCAAGGCTTGCAATGCCTTTCTCAGCTTGAGGAGCTGAGTGCTAGCACACAATAATGTGGCATCTTCAACTGCAGTGATTATGGGTGGGATTTTTAGGCATTCCTCTTGGTCATCATTTTGATCCTGTTCACCTGGCTTTGGCACATGGGTGATGGTGCAGTCAAGATGCTGAAGCTGCTGCTGAGTAGGAACCGGGTTGCATAAATACATATGCAATTGATTTGTCTCCCTCACTGCCTGGTTCCCCAGCAGAGCCCCAGTAATACCACTGGGCTTCCCCGTGCTTTAGAGCAGCCCCAAGGATGCAGGGTTCAAACATGCAAAGTAGTTTCTGATGAGTCACCACAGAAGAAAAGGGTTTGATGAGCAACTGAGAGTTGCCACCCAAGACTACAAAGGTTGTTTCAGGGCAGCGATCCGCTTCCCATCTCTGCATGGGGCAATGCCACAGGCTCCCCACGTTCCTTCCCGCACCCAAGGTAGAGTAATACTTGTTGCCCAGCTGCAGTCCCTGAGGAGCTCTTGGGCTCAGGGACTGTCGGTGCTTTTAGTCCCTGCTGCTGGCTGTGACAGCCAACCTGCGGCTGACAACCAACCTGGAAGAAGCCCAGGGGACTTGCACCTCCTTCCTTCGTCCCTTCTGCAGGAGGACTTTACATCAAAGTGCCCCCCCTCCACCAGCAGCTGTGTTTCCCTCCTCTCTTGGTCTTGGAGATACTTAAAACAGCACAACATTTACCTGAACTCGGATGTGATCACAGTGGAGGACAAAGGAGTATTTTTGCTAATGTCTTTGCTTGTGTGGGACTAGCTGTGTGCTTGTAGATGCCTTTTCAGATGTTGGTGGGCAGGCAAGCAACAGCTGTTTGTGGTACCATCTTCTGGAGCTGGGATCAGTGCCCTCCAGCACTTTGTGCACCTGCCTTTTGTCATGCATAGGTCTCAGTTTTTCTTGCTGTTTAGGAAAAGAAAATAGAAAAAAAACCCAAACAAACACAAAACCCCCCAAACAAGCAAACAAGAAAGCAAATCAGATTAGGGATGCTCTGGGCGATTTCTGAAGGAATTCTCTGTGAAATGTGAACTGTCATACCTGTCAGTGCCTACACAATTGCAAAAAGCTGAAAGCCTCCACTCAAAAAACAGCTTGGGACAAAAAGTGAACATCCAGAGGTTCCTGGGCCATCTGCCCCAGAGGAACCAGGCACAGCATCTCTGCAGCAGTAAGGGTGGAGGCTGCCAGCAGGGCATGGCTGATCATTATGGACACTGTTGTGGAAAGGTGGTGTCCCACAGAGAGCATATATGCCAGGATGTACCCCCATGGCAGTGATGCATGGTCACAGAGGTTTCCCCTGTGACCTGCAGCACCTGTCCCACCATATCCTTTCCCCCTTCACTTACTTGGACGTTTGTTTGCTGTTACATGTATTGGATGTACCAGACTTGCAATAGAAACAGCTCCTCTAAAACACCACATTTCCTACTCCTTTCCTGAGGCTTCATGCAACATATCATGGAGCACAGTGGAGACACTGCAGCTGTGGGCATCTTGCAGGTCACAGATCTGCACCTATAAAAGCACTGCCACTGCCTCTTGCAATGTGGTGCACCCTATTTCCTGCAGCCACATGAGATATTCCCTGACATGTTCCAGCCCCAGCCGCTGCAACAGTGAAAAAATAGCACAGTAACAGCCCACGGCCACTGCGTGAAACCAGACTCTTACTCATCAGCTTTTGCACTGCTTCAGAAACAGTCCTACCCTTCACCATAGGTCTGTACTGAGCTTTGCCTGAGCTGGACCTTTAACATCAGCCACGTCTCCAGCAAGAAGCACTTCTTACCAGGAGTATCATTTCCTCCTCTTAAATAAGATCAAAAGCATTCAGCAATAACCAGTTTGATCTATGACTCGCATTTCCTCTTGGACTTGCCATTGGCTTACAGGGATTTACATACCCGTCAGCACTTTCAGAACAGCACCACACAGGCTGAATGGGTGTGTGTGGGTCCAAGTTTCCTACACCCCTAAGCTCATCAGTCAGAAAATCAAATGTTGGGGCATTTGCATGTCATTATTGCTTACCTATTTTGTCTACTTAGCCTAATTAGCTAACTAGGCTCATTTAATCCTCAGCATTCACTAAGCCCAATTAGAGATGGGCCCAAACCAGGACCTGGGTCCCAATTAGGAGATAACAAGCTCTTGGCAGTCTGCTGCCTGCAGCAGTCCCTGCAGCTGATCTTGGTGTGTGGGAGTGCAGGGGCCCCCATGAAACAGCAAGGAATTGGAGACCCACATCACCTCTGTGCTCAAGCTCTACAGACAACAGAGCAGGATCTAAATGCATCATTTGCTTTGCAGTATATATTTGCATATATCTCAAGCACTATACACTCTCCCCCCACCCCCCAAAAAAGTGAGGGACAGTTGGTTTTTGCACCTGTCTGTATCAGTTGCATCAAACCATCCATAGTGGCCAGAAAAGCCCCTGACTGTTAAAGCTCTTACATCTCATCATCCTTTGCAGCTGCTTCTTGTCCCCTTGGCTCATTCTGAACACGACATGGTGACAAACCCACACACATGCTGTAGCCACTATGCACGAGTAGCTGTAGCAAGAAATTATGCCCAGATGAAAAAGTGAGCTTATCCTGCAACAGCTGTGGTCAACCGGACAGGCCTTGGCGCTTACTTCTGACTTGGCTTTTAAAAAGGGCTACTTGTGTCTGCTGTGCTTCTGCATGCACAAGGGAGGGACAGTGACATGCAGAGTGCCCTCAGGCACTTTGGCATGTCCCCATGAACAGCAGGTCCAAGAGTCCGTCACTGTTTCACCAAAGCTACAGAGCTGAAGGATGAGGTATTAGTGGTCTCCTCCAGATCCCACACCACTGACATGGTTTCTTTCAGCACAGTCGCACGGAGAGACTTATCAGCACTTGCCTCCTTAATGTTTTCAGAGAGCCATGTCTTCCACCTGGGACTGTACCTGGTCTCCATCTTCTCCTGTACTAGGGAAGGGTTTTACCTTCTGCAGGGCTGGCACGAGACACGCTGCATTCCCCTGCAGGGAGACAAAGGGATTCTGGTAACCTGTGCAGGCAGGAGGCTCCACGTGGGCCTCCCACAGCCTTTTCCTAAGTATGTTCTTCTTCCCCCAGCCAGGGATATCTGACTCTGCCAAGATGTGGATGCGTAAGTTGCCAGCTCCTCTCACTGGAAGCTAATAGCTAGCTCACTGAACAAAGGAAATCCAATTTGGCACCAAAAAAGCAAACAGTCTTTTCTGGTCTCTCATCTTTTTTTCCCTGCTGGTGCAGTTCATCAGACTTTTCACTGATTTATACCTTGGATGCAAGAAGAGTTTCAGACTCAGACTTATTCTCCTGTCAGGTGTAGGCATGTCCTCACTGTAACACAGAATGAAAGGGTTTATGAGCTGCGGATGTTCACAAAGGGAGAGAGACATGGAGCTCCTGGAGCAGGTCCAGCACAGGGTGATGAAGATGATTAAGGGATGAGGACAGGCTGAGGGAGCTGGGCTGGTTCACCCTCAAGAAGAGACAACTGAGAGGGGAAGTCATCAACATTTATAAGTATCTGAAGGAAGGATGTAAAGAGAACAGAACCAGGCTCTGCTCAGTGGTGCCAAGCAGTAGGACAAGAGGCAATGGGCAGAAACTGATGCACAGGAAGTTCCACCTGAACATGAGAAAGAACTTCTTTACTGTGCAAGTGACCAAGCACTGGAACACGCTGCCCAGAGAGAGTGTGAAATCTCCCTCACTGGAGATATCCAAGAACTGTCTGGATGCAATCCTCTGCCACGTGCTCTAGGATGACCCTGCTTGAGCAGGGAGATTGGAGCAGATGAGCCACTGCGGTCCCTTCTAGCCTGACCCATTCAGTGATTCTGTGAGTGTTCACATCTGTACCACAATTATGTGGGCAGTGGTGGACCACAAGTCTCCAGGTGCCTGGAGAATGAGGCTCCTTCTGGCAAGTGTCTTTGATGAATTGTTTCTAAAGGCCTGATGGCACTTTAGGGGTTTTTTTTCCCCCTTTTCTTCAAGAGGACCACTAGAAAATTAAATGATTGTAGTTTCCTTGCTGTAGCAGAGCTTAAAGGGGAAATTAACTTGGGAGCTCATACACTGCTCACTGAATTCAGCAGGGCCTTTTCTGCCAGCTTCAGTGGAAGTTCTGGAACCAGCTCTCTATCAAAGGTGACTTTGACTTTCTGTAGTTTTGTGGGCCTTTCCTCTCATTTCTCTGTGGGGAATAGCTTTGGGAGGCTTCAGAGCTCAGATGAAATATTTGCTGTAGCTAGCCCTCAGCTTATTTTCTTCCTTGTATCATGACTGTTCCTCTCTTTTACAGTTGGCAGCTGTAATCACTGCTGGCCTCCTCCTGCTCTACATCCCGCTGTGCTACGAGGATTTCCATTTCCATGTGGCTCATATGTACGCTCGCTTGGGGTACCCCAATGCCCAGCACATCCTGGGACAGAGGTATTTGCAAGGTAATGTTTCTCCAATCCGTGGCTAACTTGCTGCCAGAATGTGCATGCTTGTAAGCCAGAACCACAAACACGGCTTTGTGGTACCAACACACTGCTGGATTTGGACACTGTACTTTATAACCTGTCTGTGGCTTTGTTACCTTGTCTCACACCCAGGAGCTGGAGTGGAAAAAAATGAGGACATGGCCATGCACTGGTTCAGGTGAGGCACAAAAATCCCCCAAGAAATTCCTGCTGTGGGAAATTGGCTTCTTCTGGGGAAAGGCTACTGTGGTGTGGGAGGAGGAAAAAGCTGGCGGTGCTCTGGGGGAAAGCTGCATTGAGCTGTCCTGTGCTGGTGGGAAGGAGGTTCACAGGTGGCAGCAGGGACAGTGGGAGCTCCTGACTTCTCACTGTGGGTTGTATTATACTTTGCTCCACTTTCCCCACCTGCTATTGTTATTTTTTTTAATCAGTGGGAAGAAAGGAAGTATCTTGACAGCGGGAGTGCGGAGGGATGCTGGTGCTGGTGTGTGGTGTTATGGGGAGGTTTGAGCTGCAGGTGGGCAGCAGGAAAAATGCACAGGTGCAGGATGGGAGTGAGCCAGGAGCTGCTGAGGCAACGGGAAATCAAGTTACAGCAGTGTATTATTTTCCTGCTCTCAGCACACCCTCCCAAGAGGCTTCTGCCACATAAGAGACGCAGCCATGCCTGTGTGTGCATTTGCTGTGGTACCCGTAGCAGTTACACCTGTGGTGGGAGCCTGGGTTGCATGCCCCAAAATCCTACCATTCCTGGTGAGAAATGGGAAGGATTAAGGACAGGGAAATTTACTGTGCTACCCAAAAAGCAAGGGGAGAGAAGCAGGCATGTTAGATGTTATCTCTGCCTGCTCAAGTCATAGAACAGCATCAAGCTGCAGGACTTTTAGGGTGGAAATAACTATGCATGTGACAGCAGGAGATATAAATCAAGAAGGCATCATTAAAGACATCCATACCCAGAGAAACGCTGAAGCCTTCATGCTTTTCTGAATAAGGATGTTTCTCAGATCAGGGCCTGACATTTCAAAGGAGTCACATTTCAAAAAGTGAATTATACATAACTTTTTCCTTATTTGCTCTGTCGTGGTTTAATATCAACTAGCAACTAAGTACCATGCAGCTGTTCACCGGTTTCTCCCCTCCTCTCCCAGTCCCGTGGGATGGGGAGGAGAATTGGAGTAAGGTAAAACCCATGGGTTGAGATAAGAGCATAAATAAATAAAGTAAAATATAAGAACTACAATAGTAATAAAAGAGACGAATAAACCCCAAGAAACAGAATTGATGCCCAGTACAATTGCTCATCACACTCTGACCAATGCCCAGCCCATCCATGACGAGCAATCAGCACCTCCTGACCAACCTCTCCAGTGTATACACTGACCATGATGCTCCATGGCATGGAATACCCCTTTGGCAAATCTGGGTCTGCTGTCCTGGCCGTGCTCCCTCCCAGCTTCTTGTGCACCTGCTCGCTGCCAGAGCGTGGGAAACTGAAAAATCGTGGATTTAGGGTAAGCACTGCTCAGCAACAACCAAAGTATCACTGTGTTACCAAAATTATTCTCATACTGAATCCAAAGCACAGCACTGTACCAGCTGCTAGGAAGAAAAGTAACTTTCTCTCAGCCAAAACCAACTCTTACCTTGCTTGAAAACATTCAAACTCAGGTTTTCTTCTTCTGTACTTCTCTTACCATTTTCTGTGCTTGTCTCTTCCCGGCTGTAGGCAGGCTGCGGGGCAGGGCCATCCCCACTCCTCCTTCAACCTGGCAGTGGGGACACTCAGAAACATGACCATGGCACTTGAAGAAGGGTAACCTGAGATAATCCTCTTGGGGAGGGAGGGAGAGAAACCTGGTGCTCTAGGTACTCCATGCCTGAAGCTGCTCTAGCATTTCTAATGCCCTCTTTTTGTATTGTCAGTAATGCAGCCCTACCTGCAGCAGAGAAATGGAAAACCACAGTTAGTCCAATGACATTCTTAAAATTAGGTGTCACAGTACCTAAAATGCCTGTGGTCTGATTGCATATGTTTTTCCATGATGATTTCCCAGTGAGGGCAAGGGACAAGACCTGTACTGGTATAGAAAGAGCTATTGAAGTGACATGTAAATTTTCTGCTATTAAGACCTGTCTTTTTTAAGGGAGTTCCCTTTTCACTCTCCTTCCATCCAGTGGGGTCAATGAGAAGTTTCCTGTTGACTGCCTGGGATGGGTTTCTCTCCCTGATGTGCATGAGCACACTGCACACCAGTGTTCCCAGCAAGGCCCGCAGATAAAGAAAACTTGCCTTGTGCTTTGTACAGTCACTGTGGCTGCTTGTCCTGGGGCTAAGTGAAGCTGAAGCAACTGATCCCATCATAGTGAAACCCAGCCCTTTTTAAATTTTGTGTATTATTTCATTTTGGGTCCTCTCATTTGCTCCAAGCCTGAAAATTAAAATTGAAGTTGAAGAGAGCAGCTGTAAGATAAATGAAGCTAAAAAAGCATTGTTTGGGCAAACCTTGTGATTTGAAGCCAGTGCATTTTGTTTCAGTCTCCTCTGCACATTGCATGATCAGACTCACATATTGGGTGGTATTTCAAGAACTCCAAAGCCATTTCTCCTTCAACTAAGATGAGAAAATTACCAAACCTAGAACGTATGTGCTCAGACCACAGGAAAAAGCAGAAGCAAAATCAGATCATTTTCTGAATAGGGGAGACTTAACTTGACAGATATTTTCAGATTGAGTAACTCTGTTCCTCTTGAAAAAGCCTGGGTAATTAAAATTTAGCTAGAAATGAATTTAGTACTTCCTCCTAGATTTTCTTGATGAAGATTTCATGTCCTTCAGGGAAGTGGAGAAACTCCTCAGTGTGGCAGCAGCCCACGGGCTCCAAGAAGCTCAGCAACTTTTGAAAAACATCCTCAAGAGCAGAAACCTTCTGTAAATGACTGCTACAACACTGATGCTCGTCCAACCTCTGCACTAAGCAACCCCACTTTCTCCTTGCTGAGTGTCTAGTCTTTAGGTTGAATCATTCACTGGACATTGCTTTGTGTTGCATCTCCATGGTCAGATCTATGGCAGTCATGTACTGCTGCTCCTTCTCCTTTTGCTTCCTGGCTTTCCACTTCTGAAGACCTCTGGAAAGGTGAGATGGAGGAGATCAATAGCCTTCGAGGTTACACTGACGATGGGCATATGAACATTTTTGAAAAAACTCCCATCACTGTTCCACCAGCTCATCTGCTAATGCTAAGTTAGATCCAAATATTGGTCTGGGCTTGGTGCAGTGTTGCTTGCATGTTTGTGCCACCTTTCATGCTCTGCTTAGGTACTGCAATAACTGATCACGACTAAGGCTTTATCACTGTAAATCAGCATGACATGCATGCATGATCCATTTGTACTGGAAATGACAGTGATTTAATAGAAAATAAAAATGATTCTCACACTTAACAGCTATTGTTCCTTATCAACATTACCACTGTCATGCCAGTTCTGGGAAAAAGTAATTCAATTTAATGGAAGCTGCCTTCATTTTCAGGGTGGTCTCAGTTTAAAACCACAGTGAGCAATTGCATTTCACGGGAAGTGCACTCACAAAAAGACCCGCAGAGTTTTGCTAGCAATAAAATTGTTTCCCAGGGCTTTTGTTGGTGTGCAATGTTTCCCTTCTTCCTACCATGATTATTCAGCTCACTTGTTGCATGACACAAGGTCCTGCACTGCCCCTGGGTGCCTGAGGCCACACTGGTGAGCCCGAGAGCAAGGGACTGCTGCTGAGGGAGCAGATGGGACAGCAAGCCCGTGGTGGGGTCCAGGCTTTGGTTTCTGAGAATTGCTGTTTTGCCATGACTCATAGGCAAAGGCATGAAGGATTTTATCCAGGCTCCCATTTTCCTGTCCCCTCTTGGGTGTCAGCCTCAGCATCTTTCTAGGGTGATCCTGGCAACAACTGGGGGGCATCTCATATGCACAACATGCCAGCACCTCACACAGTGGAGACTGGTGGAGGCTGTATGGTGGCCACACATTAAGCAAGGGATGGCTGGGCTTTGCCTCTTCTCCACCGACTATCCCCAGGCTGGGCTCCTCAGGGCCAGCTCTGTGTCTTGCTCCCTCCAGGAGAGGCCAGAGAGGAGACCTGTTGCCTGGATGTCCTGCCTCCCTCAGCTGTCCCTGGCAGCATACTGAAGTCCAATACTCTCTGGTGCAGTGCAGCTCCCTGCTCCCTCAACTCATCTCCTTTCTCGTTCCCTTCTGCACTCCCTCCCATACAGCCCTTTATTAAATCTGGTACCACAAACTGCACAGCAGAGCAGAGCTCCAGGTGAGTTTCTCTGTTTCCTACTCTTCAAGCAGAAAAGCAAGACACTATTTGCCAACTCAAAAAGGAGCTTATTTCCATGGCCTCTGCAGTGGCCTTGGACTCGTGCCCTGAGCCAGGACCCTTTGAAGGCAGGGGAATATTTCCCTCAACATGAGGCTTGTGCTGATTCACATCTCATACCCTGCTCTTTTTTTCTTATAGAGTAAACATACATGAGCTGTAGCTCCTGATTTGGAAACTAGACCTATGCTTTATGCCTCATATGTAGAGAGATGTACCACTCAAGTGCATCAGGCATCCTTTCCAGGCCTGTTGTACCCTCCTTTCCATACCTGTGAGCAGGAAAACCTTGTCTTTGTCTCCACAAAACAGCATCCACAGGGTGAGTAATGTGAGGAGCTGTCTCAAAAATCCCACTGAAACCCAGAGCCGGCGTGTGCTGCCTCTCCTCTACCCCCAAAATCATCCTCCTTCTTTTCTCCATCCTCCCTAACCACAGCAGCCAATGTCAGAGGGACATCCAAGTGTGGTTGCAGAGAGCCATATCCTGTTGCACACTTCTGTCAACCAGTGATGGCCAAATCCACACACCTTTCTTATTGCCACCGGGTCCAGGATGATGTTGTTAGTGGCCCAGGTAAGACCTAAGGCACTACCTCAGTGAGCTGAGGCATACTAACCTAAGTATGTGAGGAGCAAATACACTGAGGGCCTGGCGAGCAGGGTCATTGCATTTCATGGTGTGCTGGATTGCCCCTGGCTGGATGCTAGACACCCATCAAAGCCGCTCTCTCACTCTCCTCTGCAACTGGACTGGGGAGAGAAAATAAAACAAAAGGTTCATGAGTTGAGATAAGGACTGGAGCTGTCACTCACCAAATACTGTCAGGGGCAAACCAGATGGAACTTGGAGATAGTAATTAAACTTATTACTAAAAACATCAGAGCAGAATAATGAAAAGTAAATTTTAAATCCAACTTTCTCCTCATCCCTCCCTCCTTCCCTGGCTCTACTTCCTCTCTTCCCAGCAGTGCAGAGAGATGGGGAATGGGGGTTATGGTCAGTTCACCACAGTTGTTTCTGCCACTGCTTTCACCTCAAGGAGAGGAGTCCTTCTGGTCCAGTGTGGGGTCCCTCCCAGAGGAGACACTTCTCCATGAGGTGCTCCAATGTGGTCCCTTTTCATGGGATGCAGTCCCCTTCTGCTCTTCTCTGGCCACAGTTACATCTGTGCAATAACTTTTTTTCCCTTCTTAAATATGTTATCACAAAGGCATTACTATCATTCCTGACGAAGGGCCAGCCTTAGCCAGTGGCACATTTGTCTTGGAACCAGATGGCATTGGCTCTCTCAGACATGGGGGAAGCTTCTGGCAGCTTCTCACAGAAGCCATCCCATAGCCCACTCACTATCAAAATATGGCCGCACAGACCCAGTACACACAGGACTTAAGAAATCACCACCTTCTGTTCCCCCAGCCAAAATGAGAGAGCAGGCTTTTATATGGTGATCAATTTTCCCACCTGAACCATGTCGTTGCCCAGCACCAAAGTGGGCATTAGCACCAACCATAAGATTCTGCAGCTACCAGACAACAAGTCAGCCTCAGGGTCCATGCTGCCTTCATTTCAGTGACAAGGTGTAATTCTTTTGTTCACTTTCTCAAAAAAAAGCTGTTTTGGAGTATAACGTATTTCCTTTATCTCAGCTGTAATTTCCTTACTGATATACGTGGTTTTGTACAATGGGCAAGTGACCTATCATCCAGTGCTGTCCAGGTGGCCTCTTTTGTAATAAAGAGTAGTAAGAGCTGGACAATAAATCACAAGCAACTTTGCATATGATTCAACAGAAAGAAAACAACTTCTGGGTTAATAAAGTCAGTTATCAAACAGTAGCAGGAAGAAGCCGTTGCAACTCAATATGGAGATGAGATTTTACTAGAAAAAGATGTTCACTGGTTTCCTGCAATTTGCAAGATCAGTGCTTGCATTTTTACCCTCACACCACCTCCCCTTGCCACACAGGTGTCTCCCACCCTAATTTCTGTCCATACAAGTTCACCCTGGGTTTTCTTTCAGTTCATGATTTTGCAGTTGATGGCTGAGAGTGCACACATTCACACTCCTCCTGTTTTTTCCCTTTTTCTCCCCAGAGCTGCCTTGCCATGGCTGTGCTGGCTCCTGCTAGGTGTGGGCACCCTGTCCTCCCTTCAGGGAATGGCCCCCAGTTGTGGGGCACTTGTCCCATACAGCACTGGCTGGACCTCCTTGGCAGCTGCCAGCCCTCTCCTCTTTGGCACTGCCTGTACTCAGGCAATTAGAAGGATTTTCTTTCCCAAAACACAGCTCTAATTATAATCTAATTCATCTTATTTGAAGTACAGTTTGGTAGTATTTCCATTATGCAAATATCAATTTATTATCCTCACATTATGTTTTGACTACAGTTGTGTTGCTAATTAGAGGTAATTTAAGTGCTTTTAAAAACCCCATCCTTCCCTCTCCATGCACCCTTACTTCCTTGCAAACCACACAGTGCAGATATTTAGCACGGAGTCAGTGATGAAAACCTGCAGTTATCAGCTCCGTTTGCATCACTCTAATTGACTTTCATTATGTTAGAAACCACGCAGAAAGCACGATTTTTTTCTGATTTACTTGGGATCGGGGATGGAGACATGAAAGAGAGGAAGGTAACTTACTCCAGCTGCATTTCTAACATTTTTCTGCCCAGACTTTCAAGTGCATTTGGTGTGGCTCTCCCAGTAACTGACCATGCTGTTGCCTTTGGCTGAGAAGGAAAATTAGAATTACATTAATGCTAGTCTAGGAAAGACAACACATTCCCGTCATAAGAGAGAGAAAAGCTGACCCCAGGAATTTGGCTGAAAAAACCCTAAACCAGGCTGTTGTGGAAGTATTTGTGTGTCCTGTTCAGTCCCACCAGCAGAGGCACTAGGAAACGAGGATAAATCCCTATGATAACAGCAATTCCCATCTGCCCTGGCTGAAGGCAATGGGAGGACTGTCGGTTTTGGTCATGGAGGCTGCCTAGCTCATTAGAAGGCATTAGAAGGTGGGCAGTGGAGATTTTTTTCGGGTGCAAAGGAGGCAGCCATGGGGAGCTGTGTGGGAATAGGGACTAGGCAGTGGGAGTTTAAGGAGGGCTAACACAGTCTGTCACCGACATCCTTAAGAATCCCCACAGGGTTATTCCTCCCAATCCTTTTTACAATAACCATATCTTCTATCCACTTGTATTCTGCACACTTTTCTGTTTTGCACATTAGGTGTGTCTGCTGCCACAGCTCAGGGCAGGGAGGGATCCTACCTGCTATGCAGGTGGCAAAAAGGTTTCTGCCTACCAAATCATCTCCAGAGCCATCCTGGCTTGATTTGGCAGACATGTTTTCTGACCATAGAAATATTGTTTTACCAAAAATTTTGAGGAGCTCTCAGAGCTTCCCAGAAAGATGACTTTTAGCAGAGGGAAGGGAGTGTTATTGCCTGTAATAAAAGCCCACTAGAATGATCAAACCCAGAGATGGCCAAAGAAGCTGTGCAGCTCTGGCTTTGAAGCACTTGCTTCAGCAGTAGCTGAACATTAGGGGTCCCCAGTGGACTTTCAAAAGCTTTGTTAGGAAAAAAAGAAGAAAAAGAAAGAAAGAAAAAAAAAAAAAGACTGAAGTTTTCCTGAATTTGTCTACAATATAAATCCCAATACCCCATCCACCTACCAGGCAAGCTCTGTTGATACCAGGGGCAAAACAACAGCATTAATGCTCTGACGTAAAATGAAGACAGCAGCCGCTGTGCTGTGCCTACAGAAACCCGGGGCTCTCGGAGAGGGCCTTTTCTTTCTGCCCAAAGTCAAGCTTCAAAGCTTCCTGCTCCATTTTGTTCTTAATTGCAAGTGCTATTGCAGTGGGAAGGGTTGTTTTTGTTTTGCCAATCCCCTTCCCCCGTTTTAGTTTGTTTTCCTCAGGAGACATTATTTTTCATTTGCAGAGCGAATTCAGTGTCCTGTAATGGAGACTTAATGGTCGTGGGTGGGTTTAGGGGGAGCTCTGCTGTGGCACTGCCACACTGCACCAAACTGCCTCCAGCTGGCAAGGAGCCAGGCTCTTCCCATGGGAAAGGGGCCAGCAGTGAGATTAGGCAGATCTGCACTTTTTGCATCCATCAGAGGTTGAAAGGGCATGGGACACCCCAGCTGTCCCCCCATACAAAACACAGCAGGCCCATCACTGGCACTGAGACGAAAAGCACAGCTTGATTTCCACATGGAGGAGGGGAGGGCAGAAGTTGAGGCCAGACATTGGCACTTTTGTTCAGATGGGAGCAGCGAGGCTCTGCCCAGCCCAGCCCAGCCTACCTCAGAACTGGTGGTATTATGGAGAGTGTCCCCTCTTTCCTTATCACTCCAATGAGGGCACAGGCCAGCACACTGCCAAGCCCCAGCAGGTTTCACTGCTGCACAAGGCTGTTTGGCACCAGAGAGGGCAGGAGTTGGGAAGCAGTGGGCTTTGGCTGGCAGGAGGGATCCCATGCTGATCCAGGCATGTCACACACAAAGACCAGGCAATCACAGAGCATCGCACACAGATCTCCCAAGATCAGCATTTTGTGGAGGCCGCAGGGCCTGGAAAAGGTCTCTGTGTCTTGGGAACACTGCTCAAAGCCCCTGGCTATGGCATTGGTGTGGTTCCCATCCCTGGGAAGGGAGGAGATCTTACCTACAGTGCAGACATCTTCAAGAAAGCCATTTTGTTAAACATCCGACTGCTGAATAGCAGTACCTTAAGGAGACCCCCAGAAAGGGAAGACACAATGGATTTGTCTTCCTGAGGCTAATATAAGTGTTATGATAAAAGTGTCCAACAAGACCTGACAGCACTTTAAAGGGCTGTCATTTCAGTGTCCCACAGCTGACAGCTCTGTCATTCAGCTCTCAGACATTATCACATATGATAACCCACATCGCTTTCACTCATGGATTAAAAAGGTATGAATACTGTAAAACTGTGTCCTCAGCACACTAAGGATTTCTTAAGGTAAGACAGATGCAAGATGAGCTTTGCATTTTCACTTGGTTCATGTTCCACATGGGATGCTCCCTGTCAGCTGCTCCCAGAAGGATTTAGGACCTTTTGTAAAACCATCTCTGCCACATAGTGGGTACTGCTGGGACAGTGCCTAGCAACATTCCCTCTCCATTGGCAAATTCCTTTTTTTTTTTTTTTTTAATGGTGAAAGTCACAAAGCCCTGAAACGACTCAAGGTTATCCAAAGCCTGAATGGGGCAGTGTTAATCAAAGGTGTGTGCGAGCCCTCAGGCCTCCCTGGGAACACACCTTGGCATGAAGTTGAGTGGTTCAGGGGACGCTGCAGCTCTCAAGAGCTGGCAGTGCACCGTCAGCCCCAGCGCATCTTTGCTTCACAAGCCCACAGCACGAGCCCAGCCTTACAAGCAAACACCAAGATGTGTGTGGCCTCATCCCCTGACCTGGATGTACAGGGAAGAAAAGCAGTACAATGCAAAAATCCAGGCTGCAGGGGAACCTCCATTACAAAATAAAATCTAAATATTTTAAGGTTGTGTCAGTTTCCCTGATGTTATCAAGGGGCCTCTGAGTTTCCTGCTGCCAAACTGTCTTTATAATGAATTAGGCTGTAGTTCTGCCTCACGAGAAGAAAGATGTGCATCCACACCTCAGGGAGCAGAGTTTTTCACTGGACAGTAAAATATACGAAGAATACTAACTCTAAATGCAATTATCCTTAGGGTATTCCCAAAGGCAGTAAAGCATCTGTGATTCTCCAGCTCTGTGAACTTTACCGCTATCAGGTATGTCAACACATACTTTTGAGCATTCAACAAAACCTGTTTGGGAAAAGACTTTAAGTGCAGGCAGAATAAACATCTTCCAGTGTTATACATCTTAACTGGGACCTCCTGAAAACCTGAAAATACGACATCATCAAGCTAGACATTTTGAACCAGGCACCACTACCTTTTCAAACCTGTTTCCAAGCAGCTGTTTTCCCCTCAGTCACAAGTTGGAGATCAGGACACTCAGGCTAGCTGTGAGCTTTGCCTCATCCCAGTAAACAAGGATTCACTACCTTTTTTTCACACTTGAGGCATTGGGAAGGAAAGGCACAACACCTTCCCGCCCAAGCCTCTCTTGGTGCTGTGGATAATTGCCATCTGCTTTCCAGTTTGCTCATGATTAGGCAGGGGGATCAGATAAAAATCCACTGCATACCACACAAGGAGTCTGGAAAACACCTACCTGTGACAGTTTACTAATACTAATCAGCTGTGACTGTAAAGGCGGCAGCTCTACAGTTGTAGAGCTCCCCCAGTTCATCCCTCTCTCCTGCGCCAAGTGCCCTGGTGCCTGTCCTGTGGCTCTTTTAGAAGAGCACTGTAAGATGGAGGGGCTGCCTGATTGAAACCCAGAGAAAGCCGTGGGCATGGGGAGAAGGAAACAAGACCTTCAGCAAAGAAGAAACAAACTGTACTTCTTTTTCTCCAATCTTTATTATGCTTGCCTTCAATATGAGGTTAATAAGAGGCATTGAAATATATTATAACCCAAAATGAGTTCACAAAAGGAATTAAGTTGTCCCTTAGGAAAAGACAAATGCCTGGGCACTCTTTGGAAACTAAAAGCAAAATTATCCTCTGTAGCTGGGGTACGGCAGCAGGTGTCTATGACAGAAACAAGGGGACCCCCACACGCACACCTTTCATTTTGTCTGCTCAGGGAAGGATTGGTAGATTTTGGGAGAAGAGCCTCTCAGAGGTGGAAAACATTTTCTCAGAGTTCAGAAAAAATAGATGAATTGGGATGAGAGCCTCTACCTGTTGCTACCACACATCCAATACTTCTCCAATTCCCCATAAAACAACCATTTAATTAAGGAGTCAGCTTGACAAAATTAGAATAAACTCTGCTGGAGCTTAATGATGACCAGATCCTTTTTACTGCCAGTTTTCCTCCGAAATGAATAGCAGGCTATCATAGACTCCGTCATAGCAGACTTTTGCCTGGCTCTCCTGTTTGCCACGGATATCAATATGGCTGACCGCCTTAAAAATAGCAAAATCAGCCAATTTCCCCCCTTTCCCATATGACTCATCCAGCACAACACTGGTTGGTACTCATTTGTTTCCCAAAATGCCTGTGTGATGGTGTCCAAGTTATCACCAACAGCATTTTTATGAAACACTTTTAGCAAAAAATCAGTGGCTTTGCCCAAGCTCTGATAAATATCTGCTTAAGATGAACTGAATCCAGCGGGGACTTCACCCCAAAGTCTCAATTCAGCAACACAACTAAGTCCACACTTAAATTATTTTCTATTAAATTATTTTACAAAGCGGGATGAACAAATGAGTCAGGGCCTTGAGTCTCTGGCATGTTCAGCAGTTCCCAGGCTGTTTGCCCAAAGCTTACTCACAAAACAGCAGTAACAACTGTAACAGAACTCACCTTTTCAGTGATGAGGGGAAAACCCGGTTGCATACATTTTCCTTCTTATATGAGGTGGGAACCAGACCAGTAAGTAGTTTCCTGTAGCCATTGAAAGATACTATTTAGGATAATTTTTTCCCTATGTATATAATGGCTGAAAAATTGTAGAATGAAAAGCTTTTTGTGGATGCTCCAACATTTAGAAAAAGCTGACTAAAATGTATTCTCATCATCCAAAGGATGAGTGCTCGGCAGAGAGGTGGAGGAAAGGCTCTAGTGCCACTGAGGACTGGCACAGCATTGCCAGCCCAGCTGGTCCTTTCCTGACCACCTTTACACCTGGCTGTACGAGGGGAGCGAGTTTTGTGAATAAAACCCATGTTCACAACCTGTCAAGGATGCAGTCTGGTGGTCCGTAAGTCCCCTTTAATAGCTAATAAAATTCAAACCAAAAACCAGAATCCTGTTGGATAAGCACATACCAAGCCGCTGTGATGTGTTTCCATGCAAACTTTGCTGGAGCGGTGACAGGTTGTAGCTCAGACACGAGTACAAAGACCCTGAAGATCCTTTGGTTTCTTGCCTGTATATAGTGATGGCACCTGCCTTTGCCATCCTCATTCACGTATAGAAATGGCCTGGCTGGAAGTTGGCAAACACTCATCTACCCAGCAATATCAGCCAATCACTACCTTATAAATGGGCAGCTCAGATAGTGCAAAATTTCCTTTCAGGTATTTCTTCTGCATTCACCTTGACTCCTGAGGATGGAAATTTTGTGTATGTATCTCTCTCTGCCTCACCATCACTGCTGTGACACCCAGGTCTCTTGGCCAAATAGCAAGACCACACTGCAGCAGATGAGCAGAGCTAAATCCATCATCCACCATGGCATTTGTCCTAAAGCCTGCTGGAAACTCCTCTCAAAGCTTTCTCGATCTAACTTGCTGAGTCAAAACAACCAAGGCAACTCCCATCTCCAGAACACCAACACTAAACTGGGCCAGTCCTGGCAGGCAGCAGGTCTGAGCAATAACCTGGGGACTTCGGGCACTGCCCTCATTCAACCAGACAAAATTACACAGCCTTGATGGGCTTTAAGCATCTTAAAAGCAGCAGACACAAACATCAGAACTCACCAATACATCTACTGGCATCCTGTTGCCTCTTATGTAACAGCAAGGGCAATTTTCAGTGAAGTGGGAGCATGGTATGAATCAGGGGTGGCAGCAGCACCTGTGAATGAGATACACACTTTACATCATAGTGCAGGAACTATTACTGTATTTCCTAATTCCCAGCTGTGTACACTCCTCTGCTCCAGAAGCCCTGAACACCAGCCACTGGTGCCTCAATCTCTGCAAAAGTTGACACCCCCAATTTTCCAATTTGCTCTGACCACCATTTGCATCCCTGTGGCAAAACACGACAAATTGGGGTTTTTTTTTGCTTGGTGCAGGAAAACACACTCCTGAAGAAACCCTTCAGAGTTCCCTTTGCTCTTGCATTTGTTCAGCATAGAGGCACAGGGTATTTGTGTTGGTAGGAGGGGAAAGCAAATTTGGGCAGCGGGAAAGACAGCAAGAGACTATAAATTTTCTAAGCCCCCGCAGAAGCGTCACTAAGGTGATTACAATGACTCTTTCCCTCAGTAAGTGCAAGTGGGAAATGTCTTTTGACTATCTACCTTTGAATAAAGGTGCTACAAGAGGAGGCCTGTGCTTGTGACTGCTCTCTAAATAAACCAGCCTGAATGTATAGTTTACATTGCAGGGTCACAGAGCACGGGCTTTTCCTAGATGAGAGCATTTTATTAGCTAAAGAAATGCCATGAGACCAACACTGATCCAGCTAGGATGCCTGGAGCAAACCCTTCCTTTGTAAATGGCTAAGCAAGTTACAGGTGCTTTAATGCCCACAGATGTAGAGAGAGCACCCGATTGCCTGTGGCCCAGGCATTCTGGTACCAGGAATCTGGGATGTGTCTGTAGAGCTGATACAGCAGCGGCTGAAACTGCACAGGCTTTGGGCACAGAGGAGACAGAGGAGAGGGTACCCCGACAAGTCCCATCTGAAGTCCAAAACTCACACAGGGAACTGTAAAGGCTGTTCTGACATTTCAGGTACTCACCTTTCAGTGCGAGTAATCCATTCACAAACAGCAGCTATCAGAGGCACCAGGAACAGATGCATCCATAGGTCCTTTCTTGCCCATGGGGACATCTGGCTGAAGGACCTCTGCTAAGAGGCAAGGATCCTGCTGATGTTGCATTTCATTACTTGGATCTCCTGGTCACCTCTTTCAGCCTGGTTTTCCTCCCCCAGTCCCATAAACCAGCCCACTTCCATAACTAGGGGAAGTCTCTAAAGTCATAGCATGGCAGGATGTCATTTTGAGAATAAAAAGCAGCCTGAAGGCCCAGTTCCTTGAGCTGCTCCACCAGCAGGTTGCGGGGTAGATGCTCCTGCACAGGTGTGCCAGTTTGGGCCAAATTCAGGGGAACGTCCAAAAGGAACGTCTCCTCAAAGGAAGGCAGGTTATAGCCACTCCTCCCCCACCGGGTTCGGGAAAGAAATATTCCTCGGAGGAATGTGAAAGAGAAAATAAAAACTATTTATTTAACAAACACACAGGAAAAGGATAATAATGAAATCTCTCGCTGTGGAGAGAAAACCTGAAAGATTTGAGAGTCCTTCTGTGAGTGTGGTCTCTGTCCTCCTCGGAGCTGGGTCGGCGTGGGGCTCACCTCCAGGCCGGGGGAAGGGCCCCCGGTGAGGTTCTGATGTTCTGATGTTCTGATGTTCTGAACCAGTCCAGAAGAGAAGAAAGAAAGAACCCAAAGTCCCAGAAGAAAAACAAGGTTTAACTCTCCGTCTCTCCCTGAAGAAACGGAGCCGAAAAAAAAACTGGCTGGGAAAAAAAAACCAGGAAGGGTGCTTCCTTCACACTTCTCCCCACAGCAGAGAGACGCAGAGGAGTGGTGACCTTGAAGCACAGACTGCCTTGAAAAAGTTCGTCTGGTCTTTTTCTTTCTCTCCCCTCTCTTGGGTTCAGTTTAAAGGCACAGAAAGGCACAGGAATCATATCCGGGCATAGAGCGATGATAGGGGATACACATCATAAAGTCACCCCAAGACAACAGGGAAGCCCTTTAAGAACATTATCTCATCTTTAGGACAATGAGTAGGGGATGAGTGCACTGAATGTTGGGATTTCAGGAGGGTTTTTCTCTGCTTGATGTTTTGTTTGTGGGAAGAGAGATGATGGGTTGGTCCTACCTCGGCAATGTATTGTTTCTGTCTTGTGAGCAAATCTCTCCTTTCCTTCTTTCTGATGGGCAGGGACCATCGTGTCCTACCCTCTCCAGAGGATGAGGAAACGAATTCAGCACGAGAAGGTAGATGAAGGGCCACCTCATCCTGGTAGCCAGCTCAAACAGCAGGATTTGTTTCTCACTTCACAGCATGAGGGTGCATCATGCTGGTTTCTGCTCTCCAGTTCTGAGCAGGCTAATGCACTTCAAACTGAAGTAGGCCCCTCCAAGCTTTGCGTGGCTCTGATTGCATAGCCTCTGCAATCTTGAGTAATTATCATTGCCAAGGGCTCCCCAGAGTTCAGCACAAGGACCGCCAAAATCGCAGTGTTGCAGAGTAGTCCCCTCCCCCAAAACTCTTTCTGATGGTCCCTTGTGTTTCTGACCCCAAGTGCTGCTGGGAGAGTTGGGAATGGAAGGTCACTTCAAACTAAGAGAGCTGGATAAAGGAAGTAGGCCTCCTTTCTTCAGTTTCAAGGGTACAGCACCAACACCGTTTTTGCCCACTGCTCACAGCACATCTCAACTCCACTGTTCATGGAGCAGCTTGTCAAGGGAGGAGCTGTGGTCGCCACTGGCTGGGACTATGAACCACATCCTTGGTGGTGAGCAGGATTTCACACTGCAGACACCCTCTGTTGAAAACTAAAAGTGTAGTCTCAAGTGTCAACACAGACAAGTTCATTTCTTAAATCTAAGGGTAGGGCTATGCCAGCAAGCAACTGCCTCATGAAACTAGAAAGTTGAGGGTGGCAGAGGAGGCTAACAATTCACGGCAGTGCAAAGATCCAGCCCCTGCAAATGACAACCCACTTGAAGACACCGCTTGACATTAAAACCCTTGTGAGTGCAAAACCTACTTGCACTGGGGGCTGGGGTGGGGAGTGGGCATAGGATATTTTCCCATAGCTTGAACCACAGTTCAGCTGTGACTCTTTTGCAGCAGCTCAGGAAAAAAGAGGAGAATTGCTGGATATTTCAAAAACTGAAGAGAGAAGACAAAAAAAGCAGCCACCAGCCTGGGTTTTGGGGACAAAACCATTAGCTTGAGCTGCCAGACAAGAGCAGAGAAACCAACAGGGAGGCTCTGGAAAAAGCCAGCAGAGGAAAGGTCAAATTACTGGTGCTCTGCAGTGGAGCTAAGGGATGGATGCCCAGGGCAAAGCCACAGACATGCTTCAAGGCCAGAAGGTTTAATTCCTCTGCCATAGGAGCTGCCTTTCACTTAGTCCTGTCCTTGAGCAGTGACAGGGCAAACTGCAGGGTCAGGAATGTCCCTCTCCCAAAGGACATTCCTCTAATGCTGCCCCTCCTGTTCAGTGTCCTCCATGCCTGGGGAAGCGCCACAGCACGAGTCTGCAGAGCCCTCCAAGGCCAGCATCCTCCCCTGCCTCTGCACAGCATGCTGGAGCTAACTCACCTCTGAACTGCACTTTGTTGAGCTGTGCTTCAGCAAATTAAACCATTTATTAGTCCAGGCTTAATGAAGCCATTCACCACTCAAGAGGTTCACCTGGAAAGCCCACAGCTTTATCCTTGTGGTGGGGAAGCTGTAGTCAGTGCTGAGAGCATCCCTGGGCAAGACCCAAAACACAGGCAGTGGCTGTGCCACTGCAGGCAGGGTTGCCACTGTCCTGGGTGCAATGCTCAGGTCCCATAGACATACTTGGGTTCTTCGGGTTGACTGGGATTTCTACAAGGTCCTTTCCCAAAAGACTTTTGGCAACTCAATGATTTGTGAATATTTATCCACTGAGAGCCATTGGGGTGGATGGGTGACAAAACAGCTCCAAAAGAAAAAAAAATATTAGTCCATGGCTCATTACGCTAACATTACTGCTCATCTGGAGCACAGGAAGCTGCTCCTCCAGACCAGGAAGAGAAAAATCCTCATTTTAGGCACCAAAAGGCTTTCCACAGTTTCCTGCTGGAATAACTGCAGTCGCTGAGCAGTAAATTCACTTCCAGGAGAAAACACTCAAGAGTCCACAGGGATTCACAACTGTGTTATGGAGAAACAAGCGCCTCAAAAATTTACAGGTTTTTAGGAAAATAAATGTTTGCTTTTCCTCCCTCTTGGAAAGAGAGAGAGACGGAAAAAAAAGAAACATTCAGACAAACAATTCTATTAATATTTACATAGAACATAGGTGTATATTTGCTCCATAATGTGTTAAGCTGGAGAACAAACTATCTGCAGCCCTCCACCCAAAAAAAAAAAAAGAAAGAACTCCCAGGTGTACCAAAAAGTCCTGCTAAAAGTCTCCTAACCTGATACCATCCTACTGCTACTCCCTAGGAAATGGTTCATATTAGCAGTGGGGGCTTTGCTCCTCCCTGAAGCCACCTGTGGACAACTCCCATCAGAGCCAGCTGGTGCAGCTCACCTAATCACAAGGATTTGTTCCCCTTTATTTGAAAACCAGCTTTGCCACTGGCTTGATTGGGCCCACATGGAGCATCGTGCTCCTGTTACTTATGTTATGGTTTTAAAGGCAGTCACAGTGATTCACCTGTGAATGATATTTACCATGTCCCAGTGGTCTGCCAAGGTTTCTGTGCATGACCTTGGTCCCCAGAACAGAAGTGACAGGTAAAAGTACCTAAGGAAGAAAAACTGAGAGGTTTTCATCTTTTTTAAATCTTTTTTTTTGCTTGTTTTTAAATAAAGCTTCTGCTTAAGCCAAAGGAAAACCTGAATTTGTGGCCTGCCCACTCACCTGTGTACAGCAGCAAACCTTGCCCCTATGTGCACCACTGGGCTCAGGACATGTGGCTAGCTGCAATGAAACATGAGTTTCAGGAGACCTTGTTTATCTTCTGCCATCCCCAAAAATTATTACTGGTATTTCATGGAGTTGGTTGAAGTATTTAAGAGATTGAAGTCACTGACCATGATTTCTGATAGTAGATTCAAAGCAGGTTATAGTCTCTCTCTGTGAAGTTTTTCACTGCTGAATTAGATCAAATGCTGATGCCTTTGGGGGCAATAAAAATAATTCCAGCTTGTGACAGAAAATGAATTATAATTCAGAATAATTCTTGGTAGAAATCATATATTGTTTAATTACAGCCATAACGGCTATTTGATTTTGAGCTAAGAAGTGGTTACCGTAGTGACCCAATTCTTAAAGATGATTTTTGCCTAACAGTGTATTAAACGGTATATGATACCTGCCTTCACAAGAAAGCAATTTACAAAAATGAGTTTTCCTAGTGTTAGGCCTGGGGTATGAACAAGCAACATAGGCTCTGTATGGAAAAACATTCCCCGTTTGGCTACTGCCTGAAAAGCCCTATATGCACATTTCCCCGCAAGGACACTCACAGATGTCTCAGATTCAGAGCAAGCTACAAATCTTGCTCAGCTTTCAAGAGCATGTAAACTCTGTGGAAGAATTTCAAACCTCTGTGGAGTATTAGCAAAAAATGAGAGAAGGAAATCAGAGACAGGCACATATTTGTTCTGCAGAACAAGCCATCCCCTACTGCCTGCCATCAGGGAGGGTAAAAAATATTTTTGCTTACTCTGAACAGTCTTAATATGTATTTCTCTAATTGACCATCCACTAACACTTTGAGGAAACACTCTGAAGTCACAACCATTGCTAGAGTCAAGCAAAGGCACATTTTGACACGTGAAGTAAAATGGAATCCTCAGTGAGACTAGTACAAATTATCATTAGTCAAGAATATAATCTTTTGGGGGCTTCTTTTGGTAATCCTTGCTTATTTTCCTGCATCCCTATGATGGATTTAGAGGGACTGGTCTGCAGGGTTGCTCTAGAGAGTGCAGACCTGTCCCTGTGCCAAGCTGTGTGGGAAGCCGGGTGTCTGGCTGCCTCCCACCAGTCAGGCACCGCATGTCCCTGACAGCCTGGGAAGGTGATGCAGCCCATTTTCACTTGGGTCACCTGGCAGTGAAACCAACTTGCCCATGGGCAGGACCCATGTGGGCAACCATGACCATGGTCATGGGGCTGAAGGACTGGGCTCGTCATTGGACCTCTGCTGCCTTGTAGAATCCAGTTGTTTGTCTACCTTCAGATCAAAATCATTTTGGTTAATAAAGCGAATGAGTCAGAGAGAGAGAGGCAGCACTGATCCAGCTGGGGTGGAAAGTGGGTTTTCTTATGTCATTGTAGATTTTCTTATCATCAGTGATCACCCTGCAGTGGACTACTTTGATATACAATATCCTATACTACATTCACCCTTCTTAAATTACTTCATGGCCCTTGCTCTGATCCTCAGGGTAGCCCTGATCTGGAGAGTACAGAGCTGACAACCCCTGTCCACTGAACCCTGGGTTTCTCAGTCCCTGAGGTGTCTCCTCCTGCCAAAAATTCCTGGCAAACCATAGCTAGTCATGTGGAAAACACCGATGCTGTACCTCCAGGTGATTAATATACCAAGCCAGCTCAATCTGGGCTTAGTTTAGGCTGTTGGCTATAATTAGCCTTTTATTTTTGGAAGTTAATAGATGCAAACTTCTTCCTTCCTGAAATGGAAAGGCAGTGAGTGTTTCAAAGGTCTTACACCTTGCTTCAAAGCTGACCCACATGGGAGGAGATGAAACAGGAATGTGGCCTTTGCAGCTTCCCTGGGATGTGCAGTGAAGGGGCAGGAAGTTTCTCTCCCTCTCACCATCGAGTGATGAATATTTTCAATAGCATCTTTAATTAAAAAGTGCTGGGCCTTACAGTAAAGGTCTCCCAGCCCCTTCTGCCATTGTCCAGCAGGGATGAAGGAGATCAAGCCCTGGAGCCTTCAAATGTTTGACTTAATAAAAGCTGCCCCTCTTCCTCAGTGCTCCCCCGTCCCTTACCCATGATGACACATTTCTGCTGAAAGCCATTCAGTCCTGTCCCGAAATACTCATGGTGTTGAGTCCACTCAGACAACCTCAGCTGTATCTGGAGCATGAAGGGACAGGCTCTCTGCTTTAACACGAGATGTTTCAGACTCCTGTAAATCCACTTCATCTCGGTTTAAACACTTTTGCTTTCTGAAAATGTTGGGTCCAAAGGGCAGAGGATTAGATAAGAAAAATCCTAAAGGAGATTTAATACTTCATATGAAAATACTAATATGCTAAAGCAATTCCAAACATGTATTTAATTTATAAATAATTAAGCACCTCGTACTGGTCTCAAAGCATTGAATACAAGAAATGAAGGATGCGAATGCGATGACCAGAACAAGCCTTTGCTTCAGCTCCCAGACACAGGACTCAGAAAAGTGGAAAGTCATCTCCACCTATTCTTAAACACTCAATATGTTATCAATTACCTAAAAGCAACAGTTGGAAAAACTGAAAAATTTTTGTAAGAAATTATCTTCCTCATGTAAAGCATGAGCTTAAAATATCCTTATTCAGCATTGGATGAATTTCCACCCCTCTTCCCACACCAGAGAGCACCCATGGGAAGAGGGGCTGAGGAGCATCCCTGCC
>VZRV01004614.1:7136-29677 GCA_013398115.1 Falcunculus frontatus
AAAAATTAAAATTAAAATTAAAATTATTAAAAAATTTAAATTAAAAAAATATTAAATTTTATAACAATATTTCGAATATTTTCCCAGTTTTGTGCAACGAAGGAAACAAGAGGGAATGGCACCAACCTGCCACTTCCAGCTCCACCAACACTTCCCGGGACACATCCTGGAATGTGACCTCACAGCTGTAGGATCCCTGGTCAGAGCTCTGGACGTTCCTCAGGAGCAGGGACACATTCCCAGCTTGGAATTCCCTGGGGAAAAATTCCACCCGGCCCCGATATCTCTCATCTGGCTCCTCCCTTTGATCCTTCCCGTCGCAGCTGCTCACGAGGATCCGCTGGGATTGGCCGTGGAATGTCCACCGGATGGAAAAATCCTCAGGAATGGGAGTGGATCCCACCTGGCAGGGCAGGACCACCCTGTCCCCGATGATTCCGAGGACGGAAGTTTGGGGAACACTGAGGAATCCGCCTGTTTTAGGGTAAAATGGGAGTTGGTTCTGGTTTTCTGTGTTGGGTTTTCCATGGAATTTCCTTGGGCAATCAATGGGACCGATTCCACCCTCAACAGGAGAGGAATCCAGAGGAAAACCAAAAAAAAGGGGAATGTTCACAGGATGTGATGCTCATGGATTTATCCTTCAGCATTTTGAACAATAACTCAGTTTCTTGGCCATTAAAGTATTGGAAAACTCTGGAAAATGGATGGAAACAGCAAATTCCATCCAAAATAAAAGTTCAGACCCAGGATTTACCTCCAGAAAATTCCAGGTAGGCATTGACTGCCCCAACACCGGTTCCCAGGAAAGTTTGGAATGTCCCGGGGCCTGGAATTCATCCTTATGGTGCTGGGAAATGTGGGAGCTCTCAGATTCCCGAGGATACACGAGATGTTCCTTGGACATCCCACCCTGATTCCCAGAGGTTCTTCCAGCAGGGGATTGGCACCCGGGGGATAAAATCATGGAATGCCCTGAGCTGAAAGAGGATCGGAGTCCAGCTCCTGGCCCTGCACAGGACAACCCCAATGATCCCCAGGAGCTTTGTCCCAACGCTCCACGAACACCGGAATGTTCGGAGCCGCTGCCGCTTCCCTGCGGAGCTGCTCCAGCCACGGCCACCCTCTGGAAAAGGAACCTTTTCCAAGTTAAATCCTATGCCCTCATTAAGTTTTAATTTACGTTTTGGAGCAGAAATCTGCTGGTTTATGGCAATGGATCCCAAATGGAATTGCCCTCACCTGCAGCCGGGTGGGAGCCTTGCCGGAATGCCAGGATTGGGAGCACCGCCAGCCACCAGAGCCAGGAATCCATGGATATCCCGGCTCCCTGCTCCTCCGCCGCTCCGGAACCAGCGCTGCCGGAGGATGTCCCGCGGGATTCCTTTGGGAATGGGAAACAACGAGAGAACGGAGAGAGGGAAAAACAGGGAAAAGTATCCGTGAAGGATGACGGGTTTGACGTGGTCATGGAAAACAGGATTCCAGGAGTTTTCCTTTCTTCAGCTCCCCGTGCAATTTAAATCCACCCATTAAATCCTCCCTTGGTTTTCCAGGGATTCCTCATTCCATTCCCGTTTTTTCCCTTTCACTGAGGAATTCCAAGCATTTTGTGGGATCTTTGGATGTTATTTTGTTATCAGATTTTGGTGGAGTTTTGGTATTATTTTGATATGGGATTCTGATACAGAAATTTAATATTGGACTCTGGGATTATATTTTAATACTAAATTTTAACACTGTATTTTGATATTATATGTTGATACCATATTTTATATTATATGTTAACATTATACTCTATTATTAATATATTAATTTAATATTTTAGTATTATATTTTGATATTATATTTCAATATTATATTTTGATATTTTATTTGAATGTTATATTTTAATGCTATAATTTGATATACTTTAATATTATCTTTAGTAATCAGTCTAAAAACCAGATTTTNTATATTTAATATTGTATCCTAATACAATATTTTGGGATTATATTTTAATACTTAATTTTGATATATTTTAATATATTTGGGGATTATATTTCAATATTATAACTTAACATTGTATTTTGCTATTGTATTTTATTATTTTATTATATTATATACTTAAAAGAAATAAATATATATTATTCTTTTACTGGGATTATAATGTTTATTATATAAGAAAATAATCTATTATTATATAATAATATTTATGTATGTAATAAACAATAGACACTATAATAATTATAATTCAATAATTAATTATTACAGATAATTTATAGTGCAATAATGCATAATATAATAATTATATTTTTATATTTATTTAAATTTAATGATCTATATTATATAATCGATTTTCTTATACTAATCATAATAATTTATAATTCAATATCATATTTTGACATTATAATTTTATATTATACCTCCTTTCTGTAGAATCATGGAGTCACTCAACTTTGAAAAGACCTGTCCAATCACCAAATCCAATAATTTTACATGGCAAAAAAGTTCCAGAAACCTCCTGGAGCAATTCCCGGGAGCAGCGGGATCTTGATCCTGCTGTTTTAAATGGAATTCCATGATTTCATGGATGTGGCTCCAAGGATTTCCCTGCCAATCCTGCTCCGGGTGAAGACAAATAATCAAACTGAGCAGCGAGCTGGGATTCAATTGGGATTTAATCCTGATTTCCTGGGACTTCCCGTGTTTTCCTCCATGTGTCAAATCACGGATAAATCCAAGCAGTGCCAGGGAGAGGAATTCCCATGGGAAAAGGGCGATAACACCCCACGTTCCTCCCTGTCCCTGAAAACAATTAAGTCATTCCTGTTAAATGAATTTATTCCAGTTCAGTTAATTAATCCTAGTTAATTCAGGATTTTTTCCAACGGGGAATTCCTTACCTGAGCAGGAAGGACCCGGCAGCTCCTCTGGGATGGGATTGGGATCGACCTTTGTCCTCGGGTTTTATGGCCACTGGAAGCTGAGATTGGCATTTTCCAGTGGAGCCAGAGGGGATTGGACAGAGCAGCTCGGGAAAAGGTCCGGAAAATCCCTTCCTGCTTCCCGAGCCATCAGCCCGGAGCTGGGAGAGGTTGGAATGTTCCTCCTCATCCTCCTGTGGGAAACTGTTCCCTGCTCCACCAGGGTTTAGTGGGAATAGGGCGGGGAAAAGGGTTTAATGAACCAAAAATTCTGGGAAAAAAAGGGAAATCCCAGAGTTTTTATTTGTGGTGGGATGAGACCATGCTCGGTTTGGAATTTTTTTTTCCCTGGGAATGGTGTTGGGCATTTTTTGGGCAGGGTTATCCTGATTTTTTTCCTTTTTGTCGTGGAAATTCCAAACTTGGTTTGGGATTATTCCTTTTTTGGGGGGAGTGGAGTTTTTTTGGGAGGAGGGGCAAAGTTTTCCCTACTGTTTTTCCTTCTTCTTTTGTCACAGAAAACTTATTGATGGAAATTTATTGATGAATTAAATCATGATATCAATTTTAAAAAGTAATAAAATACAACGCAATAAAATGCAATAAAATAAAAATAATAATAAAAAAAAGCGTAAAAATTTGTTGATTTATCTCAAAAAAAAAGGGGGAAAGAAAGGGGGAAAAGGTTCCACACCTGGAAGAAATTCCTCCCGATGAGGGCTGTGAGGCCCTGGCACAGCTTTCCCAGAAAAGCTGTGGCTGATTTGGAATATGGTTTTGGAATATGTTTGGAATATTTTTGAGGAAAAACCCCACAAATAATCAGAAAACAGCTGGTTGTGATCTTCCACCTGGAGCCAGAACTCAGAATTCCATTAATCCCATGGATTTACAGGATGGTCCTTGATGTGGAGAGAGAAGATCTTCCAGTGAAATCCCTGATTTTCCTTGGACTGGGAGAATTCCAGGAGATCCATCCAGGAGGTGATAAAACCAGGACATTTGTCCAAGGAAACCCAGTCTTGGATTCCCTGGAAACCGTGTTGGAAGATGAGGTTTTGAGTCCTGGCTCTGTCTGATCCCACCTGGAATCACCATAAATCCCAAAATTTTGCCTTGTTAATTCATCCCAAGGGGTGGGAATCTCATAAATCCAATTATTTTCCAGCTCCCTGCTGATTCTGACTCCTCCCCTCTCCCTAATCCAGAAATAAAACTGATGGATGGATAACCAAACCTGGACGTTTTGGAACTTTAAAGCTCTCAAGTCCACAATTTTTCAATATCCATGGATTCCCACCTGGTCTCTGTGTTGCGTATTCCTGATTTTAACTCAAAGTCACCCCGGTGGGACGATCCACCCCCCATTTGGGGTGGATCCCCCAGTGCGGCAGCAGGAGCACCCATTCTCACCATTTGCCAGGTGTTGGAAAACCAGGCTGTAAAAGGAGCTGCCCTGAGCAGGTGCTGAGGGTTTGAAACCTTTTCCTGCTGCCCTTTGGACCAAGGTGTGTCCCAAAGGGAACCTTTGGAATGTCTGGGTCCAGGCCATTGGGATTGGCTGGAATGTCACACCTGAGGGAAAGAACAATCTTTGGTGGTCAAAGGCCCATTTCAAAACTTGTAGGATTGAGTGTGGGAGTTCCTGAAATCTGTACCCTGCAGATGTGGAAAATATCAGTGACCAGGGAGTACAAAAATTCCTCAATTCCCTAATCCACGTGGAATTTAACATGGATATTCGGGATCTGGCTGTTCAGGTAAGTCTGGCTGGAACAGAAATGTCCGTCTTGAGGGTTTTAGTGGGAATACTGATAATTGATGGTTTGTTATCGACATTCCCCAGGGAATGGTTCCAGGTTGGAATTTTTTTGCTTCGGTGGGAATTCCTGTTATTTGTGGGTGGCTTCAAGCGAAGTTGTTAAAGATGATTGAGCTTTAATTTCTTTGCTGCCTTAATTGAATGAATTAAACAATCTGCTCATGCCTGAATCTGGCCTATAATTGGGATTTTGGACCTTTATTAAGAGAACGAGTCATGGAAATGTTGAGTGTTATTTCCATGGAATTTATTTTGTCTTTCATTTTTAATATTAATTTTTGGCCTTTTTATTTTGGAGAGGTTTTTTTTGGCAGCAGCTGGATGAACCCAGGTGTGTCCAGGTGGGCCAGGAGTCCAATGGTGCCTGGCTGGGATCGGGAATAGTGCGGCAGCAGGAGCAGGACGGGGATCGTCCCACTGGGATCGGGAATAGTGCGGCAGCAGGAGCAGGACGGGGATCGTCCCACTGGGATCGGGAATAGTGCGGCAGCAGGAGCAGGACGGGGATCGTCCCACTGGGATCGGGAATAGTGCGGCAGCAGGAGCAGGACGGGGATCGTCCCACTGGGATCGGGAATAGTGCGGCAGCAGGAGCAGGACGGGGATTGTCCCACTGGGATCGGCACTGGGGACACCCCAGATGGAATTCTGGCCTCCGTTCTGGGCTCTCCAGTACAGGATGGACTTCAAAGAGCTGGAACATGTCCAGAGCCAGGAGCAGAGCTTGGGAAGGGTCTGGAGAACTCCTGAGGGAGCTGGGGGGGCTCATCCCAGAGAAAAGGAGGCTCCAGGGAGACCTTCAGGGTCCCCACAACTCCCTCCCTGACAGGAGGGTGCAGCCAGGGGCAGGTCCAGATCAGCTCCCAGGGAACAAGGGTTGGGATGAGAGGAAACGGGCTCAAGCTGTGCCAGGGGAGGGTCAGGCTGGACATCAGGAGGAATTTCTTCCTGGAAAGGCTTGGAAGGAGCTGAGCAGGAAATGGCGGAGTCCCCACTCCTGGAGGTGTCCAAGGAAGGACCGGACGTGGCACTTGGAGCTCTGGGCTGGTGACAGGGTGGGGATCAGACGCAGGTTGGAATCAATGGCCTTGGAGGCCTTTTCCAACCTCAGTGATCCTGACTGGATGGGTCTGGAATAACCATTTGAAAGGCGAAGTGTGTTCCTTAGGTCAGGAATGTCCCAATCCGGATCCACAGATTCCAACAGCCCCAGCACCTGCTGCTGTTGGAAGAGTTTCAGGATTTTATTCAGGGCAGGAATGCTGGATCAATTAATTCTCTGGGAATTCTGAGGATCTGTTCTGGAGGTTCTGGTTTCTTCCTCCACCTGGCACCAGAACTCTCCATGAGGCCAACAGGAGTCAGGGAATCCACGTGCAGAGTTTTGGGGCACAGTGGATGCTTTGGAGCAGGATTGGGAAGTGAAGGAGATTTTTAAGGAATTCTGCCTCAGTTTCTCCCCTGCCTGAGGTTATCCATATCCCATTGGGCTTGGATTTAGTCTGGGAATTACAACTCAATTGCTTGAATTTCCTTAAAAACAGCTGATCCTCTCCTTTTCCTGATTTCCCTCAAAGAGGCTGAAACACCCTTTGAAAATCAGAGGATTTTCCCATAAAGGGAGAGAAATGAATGGCTCTGGTTTGATTTCCTCTCCCCATTGTGTGTCTGTGCTTGCCAGGAGCCTGGTGAGATTTTCCCCGCATATTTGGGTTATTGATGTCTTCCTGAACTGCAGAACAATGGGATCCAGATTCTGGCCGGCAGTGACTCTTCCCATCCTTGTTTTCCTACAGATCATCCTTTGGGTCACAGGTAAATCCTGGTTTTCTCCCAATCCCAATTTTATTTAGGAAGGGAATTCATTTCCAGGTAAAATCTCTTTGTTTTCCCACCTCATCTCTCTGGCATCCCCATACCCCAGTTTCCCACAGGAAGCGCTGATGGGAACTTTGATAAGCACCAATTCCCAAGGCCATGGAAGGTCCCTTCCAACCCAAACCATTCCAGGACTGGACGATCCCAGGATGAGCAATTTTTCCATCTCTCTGTCCTCACAGGGCAGTACAACCTAATTCCTCCTGACAACCCCGTCATGGGAATTGTCGGGAATGGAACCATCCTGCCCTGTCAGTTACAAGGCAAAATAATCCCAGAAAAACTTTCTGTCCAGTGGATCTTCGATGGGAGCTCCACAGAAAGCAGAGCGGCCACTTTTGATGGGAAAATCTCTCAAAATCCATTTCTGGAGTTCGAGGGCTATCGAGGCAGGACAGAGTTTTTCCCATGGAAATTCCATCGGGGAAATCTGTCCCTTCTCTTGAAGAACGTCCGTCCCTCGGACAAAGGGAAATACACCTGCGTCGTATTCCTAGAGAACTGGTTCAACGAGGTCGTGGTGGAACTGGAAGTGGCAGGTGGGTGCCAGGGAAGGAATTCCTGCTTTTTCCTTTGAAATCACAGGGATGTCCAGGGATTTTCCCGTATCTTTCTTACCAAGCTGTGGAACAATGGGGCTCCACATTCCGACTTCTCACATCCTTCTTTTCCTACAGAGGATTCGTTGGGTCTCAGGTAAATCCTGGTTTTGTACTGATCACAATTTGGTTTAGGAAGTTTAATTTTCTGGGAGTAGCCCGGAGGAAATTCCAAGGGTAAAAGTAGGAAAATTCCTGGGTTGGGATAAGAAGAGTTTAATAACTGAAATCAACTCAAATCAAAACAGGAAAAACTGGGATGAAAAGGAAAATGACAGAAAGAGAGAGAAATAAAAGTCATGAAAAACAATGGATGGTTGACACCATTGCCAAATCTGATTCAGCTCCTGGAAGAAATTACCTCCATCCCAGCTGGTGCCAGGATGGAGAAAAAGAACCATTTCCCAGCAATTTATTGGGAAGTAAAATTAGAAATCTGATTAATTTGCACATTATTATGGAGAAACCCGTGTGAGACCTTCCCACCATGAACCAGAGAATCCTGGGATGAGTTGGGTGGGAAGGACCTTGATGCTCATCATGTTCCAACCCCTTCCATAGACAGGGACACTTCCCGCTATCCCAGGACATTCCAAGTGCCGTCCAACCTGGCCTTGGACACTTCCAGGGATGGGGCAGCCACAGCTCCTCTGGGAATTCCATTCCAGGCCCTCCCCACACTCCCAGTAAAGGATTTCTTCCCCAAAATCCCAATATCCCGTTTCACAAGGGAATTCGTTGTCCGCTCTTTGCTGAACCTGTTCTTTTCCTGTTGTGCAGCTCAAGGTGCTGAGCCCTCGGTTTTCCTGGATGGACATGCTGGGAATGGCATCAGCCTCTCCTGCAGATCCCAGGGATGGCTCCCGGAACCCTCCGTGGTTTGGCTGGACAGCCAAGGCCAGATCCATACAGAGGAAGTGGCCACTCGGAGCACTCCAGGCCCCTCTTCTGGCATCTTTGATGTTGTGAGTTCCATGTGCCTGGAGCCGGGGTCCGACCGGGAAGTGTCCTGCAGGGTGGTCAGTGAGGTGCTCAACGCCACGCGGGAATCCCGAGTCCGGATTGCAGGTGAGTGACCCCTGAGGGATCAGCCAGGATTGGGTGGTGGGTGCTGTCCCTTGTGTCTCCATTGAGCGTGGAATGGTACTGGACCACCGGGATCAGCTGGGATCGGGTGGTGGCTGCTGTCCATCGTCCTTGGAACAATCCCAGATCCCCAATCCAAGGCCAGTGAGCTGTGGGAAGATGAATCATGTGGGAAGAAATCCATCGTCGTGTCCCAGTGCATCCGAGATCTGTTTTAGCTTGGAGAGGGAAGGATTGGGACATTTCAGTGGGAGAACACAGACCCTGCAATGACCTGGACACGCGGAGGGAGGGAGGGACTGGGACATTCCAATGGACATTCCCAGGACCCTACAATGACATGGACACAGGGAGGGTGGTCGGGCACTGGGAAAGGCTCCTCAGGGAAGTGGTCACAGCTCCCACACTTCCTGAGCTCATGGAGCATTCGGACAATGCTCCCAGGGACAGGGGTGATTTACCAAAATATGGCATAGATCTAGTATCGATACCCAACTAGGACGGACAAAGACTCTCTAACTCCTCAGGGTTAGAAAGTGTATTTATTTCCATCACTGGGCTCCACGTGGGATTGCTCCCTAATACGCAGTGCAAAGTTACAAAGCAATACAAAGTCTATTTATCTGCAAAAGTTCTGAATATTCAAAATACAAATGTATATTTATAACATTGACGCCTCTCATTCTCCGCTTCGTATGGTATTTAGTTAAAAGGTCATTAAGCATGCGTAGTTGGTTCCTTGAATTGGGTCGGTGGTCCGTGATTTGCGGAGAGGTCATAAATAATGAAGTAAAACTCATCTCCCTCACTTTGACCTTTCTACCTTTCTGGTTTTTGACAATACATATGGCTCTTGGAGGACCTCCAGTTTCTCCCTTCATTACTTTTGAATAGGGTTTCAAATGAAAAATTAGTAATTGTCTTGATTTCTTTAGCTCTGTTAATCGGTGTTGTCTGTTTCTCATTATAAGCACAGCTGAACAAATATAAGAGAACAAGCCATCAGTTACTTACCTTTTAAAAACCTATTCTAGGCCTAACTCTCTAGCTAATTTTTAATTTTCTTGATTAACCTTAGCTGGGTTTGCTTATTAGATCTGTTTTAATTAATTCCAACAAGGCTGACCTTTAAGTAAAATCCGAATATTTAAATGTTTAAGACTCCATGTTTCAGGGGGGGATTTGGGGCTGTGCAGGGCTGGGAGTTCACAGAATCCCGGGATCATGGGGGTTGGGAAAGGCCTTCAAGACCATCCAATCCAACTGTTGGCCAATGTCCGCCAGAGCTCCGAGTGCCACGTCCAGCCATTCCTTGGACACCTCCAGGGATGGCGACTCCGCCCTTCCTTGGGCAGACCCAGTGGGAAGCGACGATCCCTGGGGGTCCTTCCAGGGATATTCCCTTCAGGATATTCCGTGATTCCATTAATGTGTCCGTGGGAAATGCCAAATATCCACTCCCATCCCTTCTCTCTCTCTCGGGATGGATTCCCAGCCTGGAAAGTTCCAGAAGAGGGAGATGCTTGGGTTTATTTTTTTCAATCTGCAATTACACTAAAAACTGCTTCATCACATAAATCCATTTTTATTTTCCAGATTCCTTCTTCCCTTCCACTTCCCCTTCCCCGTGGATGTTTGCTTCCCTTGCAATTTTAGGTCTGGATTTGGCAATTGTCGGAATTGTTGCTTATAAAATCAAATGTGAGTATTGCCACTTTAAATTCACCACAACCCCAAATTCAAATAAACATTGTTAATAAAAAAAAATAATTTCAATTAATTTAATCTATCATTATATATTATTTTAGTGTTTTAAAATTTAATTTTATTTTAAATTATTTTATTTAATTTTTATTATTTCAAAATTTTTATTCATTTTACTTATAATGAAAATGATTACATTATTTTACTTAATATTATGTTGTTATTTAGTTAACAATGTTAAAAGAAAAACTTTAACATCAAATTCAGAAATACTGGATTGAGAGGGAGAGAGACAAAATTAAAAGACGGGTAGTTAAAATCAGGATTCGGCACACAGGGACTAGAAGATACTTACAGAATATTATTTTAACTCCTGAAGTTGTGGAATTTTGGATACACTTCTCATCATAAAGCAAAAGAACTTGAAATTAGATTTAAAAGATGGTGTTTGGTAAAAAAATAACGGGAATTCCTTGTTTTTCCAGGGAGTTTTACACAAATCGGGAACGCAGGTGAGGAGGGAAAAAGCTCGATAGAAACCCTAAACATGAATAGAAATGTGATATTTAGTATAAGGTAATAAAGATACAAAAGAATAAATCTAAAATAAATATAATAACTATAAAAATTATAAAGCTTATATTGTAAAATACGTATATTAATATATAAGTATAACAAATACAAGTATATAATATTTATTATAGCACATAAGACTAGCAAATGATACAATACAATTATAAGATATTGTATTCAATTATTATTATACATTATTATACATAATATTATTATACATCATTATAAACATATATACACATAATTATATACATGTACATATATACATAATACATATCCATTATATCAATCATAATACAATTCATTTATACAGCATACAAATATAATGCAATTCTTATTTATAATACATGCATGTATTCATAGATGTATATAAGTACATATTATTTATTATATATGATTAGTCCATGTCTTATATTTAGTATGAATATAATATACTGTGTAATATATCATATGTATAATATGTAATACGTAATATTAAACATCAAAAATACATAATATATAAATATATTGTTTATAGACCTATGTAAAACATAGTATACAGATATAATATACAAATATAAAAGATACCTAAATATATAAAATATATTCAAATAGAGAAATATAGACATCCAGAGAAATATAAATGTCTTTGTCACGCAAGCAGTCTATTGGTTTAATAATAATTCAGTTAATGTATATCATATTCTATATTATCATTTTTCTGTCAATGGTTGATCTTCCAGGAGCTCTTTGTCCTTCAGGGATTTCATAAATCTTCTCACATCGAAGAAACCTCTTTCAAATAAAATAGAAATACAGAAATAGAATATAAGTAGAATAATAGAACATAGGTATATAAATAAAATTAATGTTTTGAAATACATTTGTATATAAATACAATAGATATAGATATAGATTTACAGATGTAAATATATAAAATTAATTAAATGAGGTAACTTTTTCAAAGAACTCCTGGGTTCAAATTCCAAGGAGAATTCCAGACCCCTTGCTGGGTCTCATTTTTTTTGTCCCTAACTGGCCATGATTAGTAATTAACATTTGGATCTCTTTGATTCCAGACAGGTCGAGGACGGAGGTGGAGCTGGGTAAAGGCTCCCAGGAACCAGAGACGCTGTTCCAGGAGTTTCAATTTCTGGGATGTGAATCTCAGTGGGATTCAATGACCATTGGTCATGGGTTTGATTTATTGACCCCTCCAGTGGTGCCCAAATTCCAGCAGATCTCATAGGGCCAATGATCATATCAACATTAAAAAAATATAAAATATACCCATTAATTAAATAAAATAATAAAATACGAAGATATTAAAATATAAATGGTATTGATACTATTAAAATATTAAAATTATTAAATTATTAACATTAACAATATTGTTGCAATTATGACATGCTAGTGTTTAATGCATGCAGTTATAATACATAAAATATATGAGATACCGTGTAATATAATAATGTAACATTAAAATATGATATAATTAACAATGTATTAGTTAATGAGTATTTAAATATATGTGTTATATATTAATTACTTAATATAATTAATATGGAAGAACATAAAATATATAATTATATTTATTATAATAAAGCTGTATATAATATAATTATATATAACTTTACGGTATAACTGGAAATATATAAGATACAGCATATTATTATTACATTACAAAAGTTTAAAATATTAAATAACTGCAGCAATGTTTTCACTGTTAATACTTTATTATGTTTTAACCTTCCAATGATTCCCTGACCCATTTCCTGCCAAATTTCTGCTGAGTTTTTGGCTCTCCAGCCTCAATTTCCTGACAGGAAAATGATGGGAACAGCAACAGGACACTACTGGGACCTCAATGATTTCAAGTGAAATTGATTTCCTTTTGAATTGATTCATTTCTTTCACTTCAATTTACTGATTTTGAGTTTATTTCCACTTCAATTTATCGAAGTTTCAAATTAATGCAAGTCTGGTGCTCTTCCTGCGGGGTTTGAGGGACATTCTGAGATCCAGCTGGTGAGAAAGGGATTTCTGGGAAGAATATTTGAGAGGTGGGGGATTAATTTAATACAATTAGTGTTTTTCAATTAATGTTCATGTCATTAATCGTTATTTACTAATTTTCATTTAATTAATCTTTTTTTATTCTTTTTAAAAAATACTTATTTAAGATTGTTGAAGAAAAGGGAAATCCAAAGTGGCCAAAAAAAGTCATAACTAAAGTTTTTAGCTGTGAAATTTCTCAATTAATCTCTCATTCATTTCAGAAAAACTGCGTGTGAAGAAAGAGCAGGGTAAGTACAACTTCCGTGTTCCTTAAATTCTTCCAGGATGCACTTCTCAAAATAAATTATGTGGAACTTTATTATGTATTTCTGGAAGAATGTCCCTTTACCAAAGGTTTTTTTGACCCGGTCTCAACTTTTATTAAAAATTCAAATTTATTTATTTCCATTTGAAATGAAATTTTAAAAAATTAGAGTCCTGACTTAAGTTTAATTAATTTTGCTGCAAAATTTAACTCCCCAAATAAAAACCCAGTAATTTATTGATTTTTTTTTCCTTTTTTTGTGGTGTTTTTTGGTCGACTCAGACAGGATGAGAAAGACAAACGAAGCAGGTAAATCCATTTCTCCAAGTTATGTTAATTACATTCATATTAAATAATTACATTCATATTAAATACAGTTATTTTGAAGTACATTAATATTCATTATTAAGCAGCTCCCACAAGCCGGTGAAAGGGCAGAAATGAAACTCCAATATTTTCCCTTTATTTCAATTTATTGATTTCCATTTTATTTCAATTACTCTAAAAACCATAGCTTTGGTTGGGTCCAATTCTGAGAAATTTGGGATCATTTCCTGCTCCTCTGGGAATTCTCTGCCTGGAGTTTTGCTCATGGAGATTCCTTGAATCCCACATTTCCTGCTCCTGGGTATTTTTCACTTCCCAGATAAATTATTCCAAGTACTTCACAAAGCCAATAAATGTCTGGGATGAAACTCCATGTCCAGGGAAATCCTGAGCATTAATTCCATGGAAAGTAAGGAAAATGCTGTGTCCTGCTGCCCCTGATCCCTCAGGATCCCCACCCGGAGAGGACTCTACTCCTCCAAGGAGGGCAAATGCTCTTGGATGAGTCGCTCTCCCACATTCCCAGCAATTCCTGGAAAAGCTGGAGCAGTGGCCCTTGGGAATCTCATGAGGTTGAAGGAGGCCAAGTGCCCAGGATCGCTCCAGGGTGGGAATGAATGGATTGGGAACAGCCCTGGGAGAGGGATTTGGCCATCCCAGGAATCCCCCATGAGAGGGATTTGGGGATGAGAGGATGGACACGACCCATCCCAGGAACCCCTTGAGTCCGGGGCTCACCCTCAGCAGCAGCTGGGGGGGGAATTCTGCCCCTCGGGAAGGACATGGAGCTCCTGGAGTGATTCCAGAGGAGGCCTCGGAGATGATCCAGGGGCTGGAGCCCCTTTTCTCTGGAATGAGGCTGGGAGAGCCAGGCAATCCCTAAAATCCCTTCTAATGCAATTCCAGCATTTTATCCCAGCATTGGCTTTTAAGAATTTAGGTCAATGCATTATTCAGCAGGAAAATTTTAAAGCACAAAATAATCCCAGTGTTTGTTCAGGGCTGGAATTCCTTCCTTGGGATCTCAGCTCCTCATTGGCTCCTTGAGTTTTCATGGAGCTCATGGAAGTTTTTGTTCTTTCACAGCAATGGCAGAAAAAAGGAGCAATCTTGATAAGAAAAAGTTTTGTATCAATATTATATATGATATATTACATTATTATATTTAATATATTACAGGTAGCTACAGATTATGTATTTTTATATAATTATAGATTATCTATGTACAAAATATGTATCTTTTATATTATATGAAGTCACAGATTATATTATGTAAGTTATTTTAAATAAATGAACCTCTACAAACTAATCAGGAGTTGAGCTCAGCCCAATTGTTCCATTTCTGAGGGGGGAATTTTCTCCTCTGTGCCAGGTTTTATTTCCCAAGAGATCTGTGCCAAGATTTCCCATAAAACCTCACTGGATGAGGAATATTCCTCATTTTGTGTCCCTGACCAGGGAACAAAATGCCCAAAATTTGGATCCAACTGATCAACACCATTTTTAAATTTATATCAAAAAATTGAACACATTTAAACCACCAAATAAAAATAGTTAATTCTAATCAAACCGAACAAATTTAAAACTGCTTAATTTTAACCAAAACCAACAAATTTAATATCACTTGATTTTAACCAAAAGCCACAAATTTAATAATGAGTTATTTTAATTAAAGCCCACATATTTGAAAATATTTTATTTTAATTACAAAATTAAAGTATCTATCTGTGGTGTTGCTCAAATTCCCATGGATTGGGGCTGTCTGACCTGGAAAAACTCCCACTAAAGAATAACTGAAATTTCTTTCCTTTCCAGAGCGACTCAGAGTCGAGTTGGGTAAGTGGGATAAAAGTTCCATTTTATTGCCATGGGTTTCATTCCAATCAATTCCTTTCATTCACTACAATCATTAAAATTGCTGCCCAATAGATCCATAAAATTCCCCTTTCTGTTTCCTTCCCGCAGATTTCTGGGAAGCCCGGAGCTATGCAGGTGAGCAGGGAGTGCTGGGACACAGGGAACAGCTTCCCGCTGGGAAATGGGAGATTTGGGTGGGATTTGGGGAACAAATTCCTGCCTGTGAGGGTGGGGAGGGGCTGGGATGGAATTTCCAGGGAAGTTGTGGATTCCCCATCCCTGGAAGTGCCCAAGGCCGGGTCTGTTGGGGCTTGGAGCAACCTGGGGTAGTGGAAGGTGTCCCTGCCCATGGGAGAGGTGGAATGGGATGGGATTTCAGCTCCTTCCAACTCAAACCATTGCAGGATTCCATGAAAATGTAGTGGCCACTTGACCAAGCTGACCTGGAATGGCACTTCCAGGCATCCCAAAATTCCACAGGGTCAGAGACATCCTGGCCAAGCTGGAATCCAGACGTGCACCTGGGATGGGATTGGGACACAATTCCAGGGAGGATGGACGGCAGGAGAAAGAGGGAATTGTGCCCTGAGGAAGGACACCGCTGGGAGAGCTGTGGGGTGTCCACAGGGCCCAGGAGACCCCTCTGGGATCCCTTCCCATGTCACCCACTCTGGGATTTGGGGATTTGGGAATTTGTGGATTCAGGGATTGTGGAATTAGATGATTTGGGAATGCCAGGGCCCCTCGGTTCCTCAGTGGCTGCATCCCCTGTTATAAGGAATGTTCATATTCCTTGTTGAACCACCCCAGGACCTCACCCACTGTGGGATTCAGAGGTTCTGGGATTTGGGGATTTAGGAATTCAGGAATTCAGGGATTCTGTGGCCCTCAGTTCCTCAGTAGCCACATCCCCTGTTATAAGGAATGTTCACATTCCCTGTTGTCCAACACCACGATCTCACCCACTCAGGCATTCGGGGATTCCAAGACTCAGGGATTATGGAATTCTAGGATTTGGGGATTCAGGGATTTGAGGACTCAAGGATTCTGGGATTCTGGGGCTCAGGGATTCTGTGGGCCCTCCGTTCATCAGTGGCTGCATCCCATATTCCGGGGAATGTTTCAATTCCTTATTTAACCACCCTGGGACCTCACCAACTGTGGGATTCTGGGATTCTGGGATTGTGCGGCCCCTCAGTTCCTCAGTGGCCGCATTCCCTTTCCCCCGGCAATGTTCCAATCCCTCGCGGAAGCCGCCGGGAGCTCCCAGGGCCGCTCCGCTCATGGGATGCTTCCTGCTCCTCTGCAGTTCCCGTGGTGCTGGATCCTGAGGCGCAGCCCCGGGAGCTGCAGGATTTGCTGTATCCATTCTATGATTTTGTGCTGGTGGCGAGGGACGCGCTGGGAGCCGGGAAGCACTCCTGGGAGGTGGAGCTGGGCCGGGAGCAGCACTGGGTGCTGGGAGTGCTGTGGGATAAACCGAGCCTTCCCGGCTGGCATTCCCGGGATTCCTGGGATTCTTGGGTTCTACGCGCATTCCAGGGAAAGCTTTACTGCAGCGGCGTCCGCCGCGACCTTGGGAAGCAGCACCAAGGCCTCTCTGTTGTCGGGGTGTTCCTGGACTCAGAGGAAGAGCGGCTGGAATTTTATGACGTGGAGAAGATGGATCTGGTGGAGCGGATATCGCTGCGGGCCAGGGCTGATCCCTCGGGAAAGTTCTTCCCGTTTGTATCCCATTGGAAAATGCTCCGGATCCGCCCGGTCCCGATCCCGGTGCCGCTTTAAATCCGGATGGGATCTGTGGGAGTTCAGCTCTCCGCACAAACGTTGGTTCTTATCTTCACCTCTGGGAAGTTTTACCTCAAGTCTGAATAGATGAGAGACGCCTGCAGATACTGTTTCAAGATGTTTATTTCTCCTTATCGCTAACTTGTTCTGAGCTCCGGCTGCACGTCTGATGCCAGCCCAAACCAAGCGGGGACTGCGCAGACTTGGGCTGTCCCTGTCCTTTTTGTACCCTTTCCAAGATCCAACCATTCTTCACAACATATTTATTATTTACTATTTTATACCAATTAATTTGCACCTATTCTAGACACGTAATTTCTACCTCTTTTTCATTCTACCAATCATCTTATGCCACAACTACTAGAGAGCTTGGAGGGGAAGGAGAAGAAGAAGAAGGAGAAGGAGAACAGGGCAACACCCAAAATCCTCCATCTTAAACCCTTCATCCTCATATTAAAAATCCTAAAATCTACTTTTTAACCTTGTAAAATACTAAACTACTACTCATTTTTACACTCTCGTGATTTGCAATGATTCTTGCAGTGTTGGTAACTTTTCCCATGGGCTAAGGTCAAAGATAGTGTTATTCTGAGCTTTTTACCAGGGTCTGGGACCCCCTTGCCGGGGCTCCTGACCACCCAGGACAGCCTGAGGCATGTCCTGACCTCGCACGGCAGCCAGAGGTGTGCCCTGGACTCCAACAGGGATCAGGGAAAGGCTCCGTGAGAAGGAGGGAAAAGGCAAATCGTGGATGTCAGGAATGGAAAATTAAATATGGAGAAGTTTGTCATTGTGGAAGGTAAAATGAGGTGGGAAAACAGGGAAAAGGGTAGATGAAAAAGAGTGGAAGAATGGAAGAAAAAAATTGATGTAGGAAAAGAGGAGAAAGGAAAAGGGGGAAAAGGTAAAATAAGGGAAAAAGGGGAGAAGGCTGAAAGAAAAGAAAAAGGATGGAAAAAGGGAAAAGGAAAAAAACGGGAAGAGGGAGGAAAAGGTAAAGAAAAGAGGGAAAAGGGGGGAAGGTAAAAAGGTGGGAAAGGTAAAACAAAGCAGGAAAATGGGAGAAAGGTACAAAAAGACTGGAAAGGAAATCGGGAAGTGACTGGGTTGTGGAATTAAAGAGAAAAGGTTGTGGAATCAAATTTCTTGGGCAAGAGGTCGGAGTTGAGAGGAGGAGAGCCTGGAATATCTTGGGATGTCTTGGAATGTCATGAATTGTAAAATAAAAGGGGGAAGAAAGTGGGAAAATCTGGGAAAAGGTGGTGGTTGGTCAAAGGTTGGACCCCGTGATTTCAGTTTTCCAGCTTTAGTGGTTCTGCGATTCCACGGAATGTCGAGCCTTTGTGACACTGGGATGGAGACAACACCCCATGTCCAGTAATTCCCACTCCAAGGAAAGATGATCCATCATTCCCAGTACAGTTAAACCAGGAATTCTGGCCCCTTGTCTCAGCTCCTGGATTTCCGTGTTTCTCTTCACATTCCAACCCCGTTTTCATGGGTGTGTTCAGTTCTCTGAGCCCACGGAATTGGAATATCCCTTTCCAAGTGCAGTATCCATGGAAATGAGGGAATTCAGGTGTCAGGGAGGGGGGGAAACATAGGCCGTGAAAAATGGAGGAAAAGCATGGAAATATTACATGTAATATTTGTAACAAATCGGATATAAAACGATCCCAAATTTGCTCTTTGTTCCCATTTTATTTCATGTTTTCTCCCCTGTCTTGGATCAATTTTGGCCTTTCAGTCTCTGAAGGATTTGTTGGGAAAAATAAACTGAGCAGTCTGTGGCAAAACAGCCAAATTCCCGTCAGGAATTGCACCGGGATTACGTGGGAAGGGTTTGTTGGGTGGGGAGGCTGCAGGGGGAACCTCTGGATTCCAGAGGAGAGATTTCCATCAGCCCATGGAAAATTTTGGAATTTTCCATGGAGCAGGCATTTCCCAGTGGTCTGGGGAGATTCACAGTGAAATCCATGGAAATCCCGGCCCTGGAGCAGGTCGATATTCCCTGAAGGAGCTGCGGCCCATGGAGAGCCCCTTGGAGAATCCACGAGGATCACGGATTCATCCCAATCCGTACCCTCCAATCTCCTACCCCTGTCACTCATCGCCCTTTTTCCCTTGGAATATTCTAACCCTGGGACAATATTTTTCCCAATTCACCACATTCTGGAGGAGAATCCGGAACCCGAATCCCATTGGGAAGGGTCTTTGCTGCCCCACTGGAAAACCAGGATGAAGCGGCGCCTCTCAGCCGGAGATTCCTCTTGGATAAGGAATCCCGGAATCGTGGAATCATGGAGTGGTTTGGGATGGGGTTGGGTGTCCAGAAGGACCCGCAGGTGTCGGATGGGAATTACCAGGATAAGTTCACACCACGTCCAGCTCAAAGGCTGCCTCGTGGAGCCCCTTCCCAAAAAACACCCGGCAGATGTAAATCCCAGCGTCAGAATCCTGGAGATCTTCCAGCACCAAGGACAAGGGCCCCTGGCTCAGTGCCCACTGGAGAAGCTCCTTTGGACCTTGGAATCTTCTTTTTTCGAGCTTTTTCCCGGCGTTGCCATCGTAGGAGATGATCGGGATCAGTCCCGAGGGTCTGGAGAGGAGCCATTCCACGGAAAAGTCTTCCGGGAGGGCGGTGCTTGGCAGGGGACAATCCAAGAGCACGCGGCTTCCAACGGCTCCGGCCACATATGTGGAAGGGAGAACCCTTGGAATCGCAGCTGTGGATGAAACACAAACCAGGAGAGGTCAGGGCTCGGGGATCCTGAGGGAAACAGGGAGGGATGTGCCGAGGAATGCACGGAATTGGGTGGGAACAGCATTTCATGCCTGGAAAATCTGGCGGCCACAAGAGAAGTGAATTTCCTTTTCCTTTTCCTTTTCCTTCCCTCTTCCCCTTTTTTCCCTTTTCCCTTCCCTTTCCTCTTTCCCCTTTCCCCTTTTTCCTTCTCCCTTTCCTTTCTCCTTTTCCCCTTTCCCCTTTTTCCTTCTCCCTTTCCTTTCTCCTTTTCCCCTTTCCATTTTCCCCTTTTCCCCTTTCCCCTTTCCCTTTTCCCTTTTTTCCCTTTTCCCTTTTCCCCTCCCAGACACGGATTTAACTCCAAGAATTTACCTCTCCCTTCCATTTCCCTCTCCCTTCCCAATCCAATTCAGAATTTCCATCCTGGACATCACCAAATCCCTCTTTGGAAAACAGATAAACTTCCAGGAAATTAAATTTTTTCACCAAATTCCCTTCCTGATCCCAACCCCCTCCCACTTCCAGTCCCTTCGCCAGCATTCCTGCTGGGAAGGAGGTGACACTGACCCGTCACTTCCAGCTCCACGGCTGCCTGATCCTGCCATTTTCCCACTGTCACCCTGCACAGGTATTTCCCTCCGTCGGGAATTTGGACATTCCCCAGTTTTAGGGAGAAGCCTCCCAGGACGAGCTCTGTGCCTCCCCAGCTCCGCTGCTCCTGCCAGGAATGTTGGATTGTTCCGCCGCTGGAGATCTCCCTCGGAATTCCTGATGGATCCAGAGCCACCCACTGCACGGTGATGCCCCTGGGGACAGCGGAGGGTGACAGCCGGCACGGCAGGACCACGTCATTCCCGATGGATCCGATGATGGGATGGCTCGGAGCAAGGATGCGGAACTGCCCTGTTTGGAGATGGGAATGTTGAGAGGTTTTCCCTGAGAAAAGGAGAATCCAGGGGGAATTTCCCTCTCACTACTCCCTGACAGGAGGAGCCAGGGAAAAATGGGATGAGAGGGAATGGCCTCCGCCTGTGCCAGGGGAGGTCCAGGCTGGAATTTCCTCATGGAAAACCTCGGAAGCAACTGCCCAGGGAATGGCAGAGTCCCCACCCCTGGAGGGGGTTCCTTGGAGGTGTCCAAGGAATGTCCGGATGTGGCCCTCGGAGCTTGGGGCTGGTGACAAGGTGGGGGTTGGGCACAGCTTGGACTCGATGGCCTTGGAGGCCTTTTCCAACCTCACCCGTTCCATGATTCCATGATTTTTCTCCAGATCTCCCCTGACCACAGTAGGAATGTGGTCAGTCGATGGCTGGACTGGACATGGCAGGTCAGCGCCGGTTCTCCCGCTCGGATCATTCATGGAATCATGGAATGGTTTGGGTTGGGTTGGAAGGACCCTAGAAATTCCTTTTTTTTTTCATGGAAAGGGTTATTAAACATTGGAAGGGGCTGCCCAGGGAATGGTGGAGTGGCCATCCCTGGAGGTGTCCAAGGAATGACCGGAACTCTGGTGGACATCGGTCAATGGTCAGAATCTATGGCTTTGGAGGCCTTTCCCAACCTCCAGCATTCCATGAAAACCTGGAGAGACCACCCCGCTCCGAGTGGGAAAAGAGGATTTTCTTCCCTCTAAATTCCAGAGGCTCCTCTGAGATGTCCCAGCTGTGGATGGAGATGAGTGGACCCAAAAACTTCCCAAATCCCAACCAAACCAGCTCCGGGATTTCATGGTTTAAAAGGAATTTGGGGTCGGACTTGACCACTTCAAGGTCTTTTCCAACCTCAACAATTCCAAGATTTTGGAATCAGCTCCTTTTCCCAACGGCTCCGCTCCCAGTGCTTCCAGTGGCGTTTTCCCAAGGGCGTCACCACGTCACTGACCCGTCACCTCCAGCTCCACCACGGATTCGTCGTTCCAGGTGTCTGATCCCAGGTTGCAGATGTACCCAGCTCGGTCAGAATGACGGAGGTTTCTCAGCACCAGGGACGCATTCCCGTGGTTTATTCCCGCTGGGAACAGCTCCGTGCGGCCCTGGAACCTCCGGCCTCTCCTTTCAGACGTGATGCCCCCATTCCAGGAAAACTCGTGGATTAATTCCGCTGAGTGAAGGAGCTTCCACTGCACCACGAAATTCCCAGTGAAATTCGGGGAGAAGAGGCAGGGCAGGAGAACGTCACTTCCGACGATCCCGACCACCGGAGAACTCAAGGGAAAACTTTGGAAAGGAGCTGCCAAGACATGGAGGAAAGGCGGGGATGAATTTAGGGGACCAGGAATCAGTGGGAAGATAGGGATCAGCATTTTTATGGAATTTCTGAGTGATGTTCCCTAGGCCTCAATGCTGGGAATGATCTCATTTAACCCCTTTATCCACAGTTGGGATGAGGGGATCCAGGGCACCTGGACGATGCCAAGTTGGGAAAGAATGGGAATGTTGTCCAGGACAGGCTGGACCCATGGAATTGTGCGAATTCCAACCATGTGGAATGTCAGGTTCTGCCCTTGGGATACAACAACCCCATGGAAACCTCCAGGATGGGGAAAAAGGAGCTGGAAAGCCGGGAAAGGTCCCTTCCAACTGGGAATATTCCAGGATTTTATCACCCAGGTCCCATTTGTTGGGAGAACAAGGTGGGACATCCAAGGAATTCTGTCAAGGAACTCTGTCCTTCCCAAGGAAGGGACCGGGACAGAACGTGGGAAGAGGGGCTGGGAAGCTGGGAAAGGCCCTGGATGAGCCCAGGTGTGTCCAGGTGGGACCCAGCTGGGATCGGGAATTGTGTGGCAGCAGGAGCAGGACAGGGATTGTCCTGTTGTGTCCCACCCAGAATTCTGGGCTCAGTTCTGGGATCTCCAGGATGGAGCTGGAGGAGCTGGAGCATGTCCAGAGCTGGGAGCGGAGCTGGGAAGATGGGAAGGGTCTGGAGAATTCCAAAAGGAGCTGGGGGGGGG
>VZRV01004617.1:1984-32594 GCA_013398115.1 Falcunculus frontatus
ATCCCCTCCCCGGACACCCAACTCCCCTCCCTGGGCTCCTGTCCCCAGCTCTGGGTGTCCCTGCCCACCACAGGCTCCTTGGCAGCGGGATGCCCGTGCCCATTCCCGGGATCCTGTGGCCACGGAGCAGCTCTAGGACACGTGTGTGTGTGTGTGAAGGTTTCCATGGCGGGATGGGAATAATTCCATGTCTATATTTATCCACAGCAGGGTGCTCTGGGGAGCTCCCCGGCCGCCTCGGGTCGCTCACACAGCTTTATCCCTCTTCTTTGCAGACATTTCCTCTACCTCTTCTGTACTTCGGGAACCAGATCACAGGACTGTTCAGCACAAAGAAACTGAAGTATGGATGGGTTTCCTGCACAGGGAGGGTTTAACGGGTCCTTGGGGGTTTCCAGGGTTGCCACAGGATTTTCCAGGATTGCCAGGGAGCTGCTGCCGGGCCCTGGGGCTGTGCAGGCTCTGGGTGATCCGGGCAGGAGCCGCTCGGGGCCATGCACTTCCTTCCCTGCCCACGCCGGAATGTGCCACGTGCGTGTTCCCAAATGCTTCCTGTGGGCAGGGAGGGAAATGGGGCTGGCTCTCATCCGTGGGGTGAGGGTCTGGGCGTGTCCCTGGGGTCCCCCACCCTGGCAGGGGCTGATCAGAGTGGGTGTGGGAGCAGTGCCATTCCCAGAAGGAGCAGTGCCATTCCCAAAAGGAGCAATGCCATTCCCAAAAGGAGCAGTGCCATTCCCATAAGGAGCAGTGCCATTCCCAAAAGGAGCAATGCCATTCCCAAAAGGAGCAATGCCATTCCCAAAAGGAGGAGTGCCATTCCCATAAGGAGCAGTGCCATTCCCAAAAAGAGCAATGCCATTCCCAAAAGGAGCAATGCCATTCCCATAAGGAGCAGTGCCATTCCCATAAGGAGCAGTGCCATTCCCAAAAAGAGCAGTGCCATTCCCAAAAGGAGCAATGCCATTCCCAAAAGGAGCAATGCCATTCCCAAAAGGAGCAATGCCATTCCCAAAAGGAGCAATGCCATTCCCAAAAGGAGCAGTGCCATTCCCAAAAGGAGCAGTGCCATTCCCAAAAGGAGCAATGCCATTCCCATAAGGAGCAGTGCCATTCCCAAAAAGAGCAGTGCCATTCCCAAAAAGAGCAGTGCCATTCCCAAAAAGAGCAATGCCATTCCCAAAAGGAGCAGTGCCATTCCCAAAAAGAGCAGTGCCATTCCCAAAAGGAGCAATGCCATTCCCAAAAGGAGCAATGCCATTCCCATAAGGAGCAATGCCATTCCCATAAAGGAAGGGGCTGGCCAGTCCATGCTGTTTTCCCGAGCCCATATCCCTGCTCCTTTTGGGATGTGGGGAGGGAGGGACACCCTTTCACCTCGCTCTCCCTTCCTCCTGCAGCCTGCCCATGTTCACCGTCCTGCGGAGGTTTTCCATCCTGTTTACGATGTTTGCCGAAGGATTCTTGCTCAAGTGAGTCTCCCCAGCCCCTGGGACAGCTCTGGGCTCGGGTTCTGGAGCTGCCTGGCCGGGGTTTGGCTCTGGGCTGGGTTGGGAAGAGGTGGAGGGAGTGGGTGCAGGAGCAGCTCGTCCCAATCCCTTTCCCGAGTGTCCGGAGGGAGCTGGGAGAGAGGGATGTGCTCTGTCTCCACAGCCCCTTCCCAGGGCTGGCTCCATGGGCTGGGAGCTCGGCTGAGCCCTTCCCTGCCCCAGGCAGAGCTGCAGCTCTCCATAAACTCCCAACTCCTCGAGGCTGAGTTCTTTATCTTTAAAAAAATCACAGAGATAATTGGCTGGAAATGTCTTTACTAGCAGCTCCCGCACAGGTTGGTTTGTTTGGGGTTGGTTTGGGGTTTTTTCCACCCTTTCCAGAGGAGGAAAAGCTTCTCCCTGCTCTGCTCCAAAGCCCTCAGAGTATTCCCAAGGACTGAGCTGTGGCTGATGCTGTGTCCTCCTGCCTCTCTTTTCCAGGAAGAAGTTTTCCTGGAGCATTCAGATGACAGTATTTGCTATGATCTTTGGTGCATTCGTAGCTGCCAGGTGAGCTGTCCCCATTCCCACATCTCCAGAGGGTCCTTGCTGGTGGGAATTGACTTCCACAGTGTGTCCCAAGCAGAGAGGGATTAAACACTGACTTTCCCCCCTCCAGATGTGCTCTCCAGTTGGAAAGAATGTTTCCCTGACCCAAATCCCAACCCCTCCTCCCGTGATTAACTTTTCCTGACAATTTGCTGGCTGCACAGAAGGTGGAAGGAATCTTCCAAGCGTTGTCCCAGAGCTTTAACTGCTGCTTTTTCCCTTTCCCAGTGCTGACTTGGCATTTGACATGGAAGGATATATTTTTATCCTCATTAACGATGCCTTAACGGCTGCAAACGGTGCCTATGTGAAACAGAAGCTGGATTCAAAGGTGGGATGAACTTTGGCTTCCTTTGGGATCTTGAACTGGGTTTGTCTTATTCTGGGAGGGCAGAGGGGTGAGGCTCAGCCATCCCTCTCCCAAAACCTGTCCTGAGCTGGAGAGGGACTGGGGACAAGGGATGGAGGGACAGGACCCAGGGAATGGCTTCCCAGTGCCAGAGGGCAGGGATGGATGGGATATTGGGAAGGAATTGTTCCCTGGGAGGGTGGGGAGACCCTGGAATGGATTTCCCAGAGCAGCTGTGGCCGCCCCTGGATCCCTGGAAGTGTCCGAGGCCAGGTTGGAGCACCCTGGGATAGTGGGAGCTGTCCCTGCCCGTGGGACTGGAGGAGCTTTAAGTGATGCCTCCTGCAGCCACCCAGAAACAGAGACCAGACAAGAGGAAGGGAATAAAGACAGGTATTTATTTGAAGGGCCTTCAAGGTACACCCTGGGGGAGCCAGAGGCTGCTTCCAAAAATTGGACCCCAAGATGGACCCCAGGTCACGAGTTCTTCACACTTTTATAGGTTTGGATCATTTGCATATCAGGGTTAATTCTCCAATTAAAGCCCCAGTTTAACGATGTAACTCCCCTCAGCTTGCCCCCCTTAGAATCTTTAGTTTACACATTTTGGGCCTAAAAACAGCCTGGCTGTCCTTGAAGGCAAAGCCTGGAGAGGCTTTGTTCTGTCTGCCCAGTACGAGAGAGCAGGAATTACAGGCTCCAAGGAACTTCAGAGTTACACTCTAAGCAGTACAGAATTTGAAAATATCAAAGTTAAAACCTAAGGCATCATAAGGTCCCTCCCAACCCAATCCAGTCTGAGATTCCATGATATAAAAAAATTCCCACCCTCCAGCTCCTCTATCTCAGAGAATCCCCCATGGATTCAGCTCCAGGCTCAGTCCCAGCAGCAATATCAGTGAGATTTTCTGTTCCCACTCAAACCCATGGATATTTCCCATTCCCAGGAGCTGGGGAAGTACGGTCTGCTCTACTACAATGCACTGTTCATGATCCTCCCCACCCTGACCATTGCCTACATCACTGGAGATGCACAGAAGGTAGGATACCATCCCAAAATCCATGGTTTTTGTGGCACACCATTGGATGGACAGCATGGGGGGCTGAGGAGGAGCTGGGGGAAGGGGTGCTGGGCTCACTGCCCCAAAACCACCTCGGGAGAAAGGAACTGCAACTTTTACGTTGGCCCTAAATCCACAGAGTTGCTCCATTCAGGCATTTTTGTAATGCCCGAGGAATGGGGAAGTGGAGAGCAAGAAGAAAACCCAAATATTATTTAAAGGAGCTGAGTATTTTTAGCATCAATAAGTTTCTTCAAACTTTTTTTTCTGTCCTTCCCCTCTCACTGGGGCAGTTTTGTGGAGTTGCTGTGTGGGTTCAGTTTGTGGTGCCCCATCAGGGCTGTGGTCCTGTAGATGTGAAATTATTCTTTTTATTATTATTATTATTATTATTATTATTATTATTATTATTAGCCTGTAGTCCTGTATACATGAAATTATTCTTCTATTATTATTTTTTTTTCTCTGGTCCTGTATATGTGAAGTTTTTGGTTTTTTTTTTAAATTTTTTTTCCCCCTCTGGTCCTGTATAGGTGAAATTCTTCTTATTATTGTTATTGTTATTACTGTTATTATTAATAATAGTAATAATTGTTGTTGTTACTGCTATTACTACTATTATTTTTAAAATTTTACTTGTATTTTTATTGCCCTCCCTGATGTGCAGCTGCCTCTCCTGAGCACGGAATTCCCTTTTCCTGCCTGTTTTTTCGGTGTCTCCCTCTCCCTGTGCAGGGAATCCAGATAAATTCCCCCCCTCCAAAGGCTGGAGGTGTCTCCCACCCTGTGGGTGACCCTGGGGGGCTCTGTCTGTGCCTGGTGGCTTTGTCCTCATCAGGAGCTTAAAGCCCTGGGATGAGGAGCTGGGATTAGCTGGGCTGGGATTAGTTGGGCTGGGATTAGTTGGGCTGGGATTAGTTGGGCTGGGATTAGTTGGGCTGGCAGCCGGTGAAGGCAGCTCAGCCCCACCCTCCAGAGCACCTCCAAAGGCTGCATTTGGAATAAAGTCCTCATTTAGGAGCAGGAGCTGGGCCTGGGCAGGGAAATGCTGCTGTGAGCAGCCTCTGTTCAGCCCAGAGAGAGAAATGGCCTTTTTTTATTTGCTTTTCCCCTGAATAAACTCCTTTCTGCTGGGCCCGGCGCTGCTGGACAAAGATGTGCTGTGTGCCCGGGGCTGCTGCCAGGAAACTCCGCCTTGGCAGCTCCAGGAAAACCCCCTTGGGAAGGGCCTGTGGCTGGGGTGGGGGGCTGGGAGCCTTTCCTGTGCCTGTGGATCTGGGAATTCTCGTGGTTCCTTAAGAAGCATCCCAGGGAACACATCCTGCCTTGGGAGAGGTGCTGGTGGTGCTGAGCAAAGCCCTGCAGGGAATTCCTGGGGGGAGAAGGGGATGGATGATCTGCAGGAAGGGCTGGAGTGGTGTGGCCCTGTGGGAAGTGCATTCCCAGCTGCCTGGCAGGATTTTGGGTGCTTTGGCATTCCCTATCCAGCTGGGAAGGGAGTGAGGGAAGCAGCTCTTGCCCTGCCCTGCTCTTGGCCCTCTGGAGCAGGTGAGGATTCCACTTGGATTCTGGGTGTCTCCAGGAATGGAGACTCCACCAGTTCCCTGGGCAGCCTTTGCACCCTCTCCAAGTGTCTCCAGACCTCCAGAGGGATCCTCCTGTGTGTCCCTCTGTGTCCCTGTGTGCCCCTGGCTCCGTGGTCCTGTCCTGGGCACCTCTGGAAGAGCCTGGCTCCTTCTCCTTGGGTGAGATCCCAGAGCCTGCTCCGAGCTCTCCTCAGGGAGATGCTCCAGTCCCTGCAGGATCTTGGTGACCCCTCTGGACTCTCCCTGTCTGTGGCACTCCAGATGCTCCAAAAACCCCAAAACCCTAGGAAAAAGCCCTTCCCTGAAATCCAGGCTGCCTTGAGCTGCTCTGTCAGCAGCGTCTCCGGAGGTTACGGTTCCCTTGGGATGCTCTGAGTGTTGTGGTTTGCAGTGAATGAATTCCAAAGTGATCCAATTCTGGATAACAGCCAGCTGGGAGATGCCTCTCCTGATTCCTCTGACCTCAGAGGATCATTCCCTGCTTTTTCCAGGAGGGATGAGCTGGGTGCTGAGGCTGGAGGCGATGCCAGTGGGGACCCCCGGCCTTCCCAGAGCCCTGGGATGTCACTCCAGGCTGGGAATTGGGTTGGTTTTTCCTATTGTGAGGTGAAAGCTGATGCTGGGGGGGTTGTTCCTTGTCTTGCTGGGAATTCTGTGCTTCCCAAGGGTCTGAAGTTGGTGTTTTCCTGCAGGCAATGGAATACCAGGGCTGGGCAGACACGTTCTTCGTCGTGCAGTTCATGCTGTCCTGTGTGATGGGGTAAGGACTGGGATGCTGGGCTGGGAGCAGGGAATGCATCTCCATTCCAGAAGCTGGGAATTTTGGTGCCTTTATATTACTAAAAATTCCCAATAAATCCTCAGTCCTTATAGGGACACCATTCCTGAGAGTTGTGGCAGGTGGGAATTATCTCCCACCTTCCTTCAGCGCAGGTTTAGCCAAAAAAGTGGGATAAATACTGCTGGAGAAAGGATGGGAATGGATCATGGAATCCTGGAATGCTTTGGCTTGGGAGGGACCTTAAGCTCACCTCATTCCCTGAAGGGCAGGGACACCTTCCATGGCCAGGGTGATGGCACGAGGCCATTCCCAAGGCGTGTTCCTGATGTTGGCTCTTTTCCATAGGTTTATTTTGATGTATTCCACGGTTCTTTGCACTCAGTACAACTCTGCTCTTACAACTACAATAGTTGGCTGCATTAAGGTGAGTGGCATTCCCAAGAAAGCACCTCATGATCCCTTGGGAATTGCATTAACCCCTAATTACAGCCCCTGTGTCCTCCCTGTTCCACGCCCTGCATTCCCTTTTCCGTTCATTCCCGTGTCTCAGGCTGTTTGTTCCTCCCATCTTGTTCCTTTGCAGAATATTTTAATAACCTATATTGGGATGTTTTTTGGAGGAGATTATATTTTTACATGGATGAACTTCATTGGTCTAAATATCAGGTAAGATTATTTATGATTTTTAAGAGAAAATTGGGGTGAAACTGAAATGATTTGACTGATTTACTCGATTTTTTTTTTTTTCCCCCAAGAAAACTCCCATGGAATTGGGTTTTTTTGCTTGGTCCCTGCTCAGGCTGTGGGACGCTCCCAGACTTGGCTTGTTTTAAAGCCAGGAGGATCCACAGGAGTATTTTAGCAGGAAAATTGAGTTTTCCCACAGTTGCCAATGGAATTAAGGCAGCAAAAGAAGAATTTTTGGCATTTTTTCACCTGGTATTTCTTATTACTCAGCTTTTAGAAAAGTCTCCCTTCTGGGCTGTGTTGTGGGAATCTCCCTGCTCCTTCCCTGTCCTTCAGCAGGATCCCTTTGTGGGTGGAATGGATCCAGCACTAGGCTGGGAAGCGTTTGGGCAGGAATTGAACAAAATCCCTGGGTTCAGGAGGAAAACTGGCAGATTCCATGAAAGTTGGTGCCTCCAGCAGATCCTTGTCCCCTTGGCTCTGGCTTTTCCTGGGGCAGGGCCATGGGGCTGATGCAGGAGCCGAGCTCATTCCCACCCTGTTCCCTAAATCTCTTGCAGTATTGCTGGAAGCCTGGTGTATTCCTACATCACTTTCACCGAGGAGCAAATGAACAAAGAGTCGGATGCTGGCAGCAAGTTGGATATTAAAGGGAAAAGCTCCGTGTGAGCAGGGAGAGGCTTTTTTTTTTTTTTGGGAACCAACCTCTTCCTGTTCGCTTGATCGCGGGCAGGACGTGGGAAGGGATCCGGGGCCCCTGCCAGGAGCCACGGGGATGCTCTTTAATTTGCACAGCTGAGATTGCTGCCTTCACAAATCCTTGGGAAGAGAGCGGCCTGCACGGGGAAGGATGAGCCTAATTAAGTGTGATTGGGAGGAATTAACGGGTTTCTAATCAAGCTGGGAGTCGGCAGCGGAGATGGGCGAGGGCTGGAAGATGTTCTGCTCCGAGGGATGTGCCAGGGGTATCCCTGGCTGGATCTGCTCCGTGGGATCTGAGGATGTGCTCCTCAGCAGTGGGATGCTGGGGCTGGCTCCGTGCCCAGGCTGCTCCCCCTGGAAAGGAGGGAAATGCCCTGGGAGCTGGCAGTGCCCAGCTCTGAGGATGTGAGCACCAGCGTTCCCTGGAAGCTGCAGGATGCTCCTGGGCTGGGCCAGAACCTCTTGGATGAATGTTCAGTGCTCTCTGGACTTCCAATTTTAGCTGTTTGCTGGTTCTTTCCTGGTTTTTTTGTTCCATTAACCCACTTCTCAAGCTGGGTTTGCCCTCCTGGGTTTATCAGAGCTTTGCATTCTCTGTGTTTCTGAGATTCAGGGACATTCCCAGCAGGAAGGTTTTCCCTGCCACTGCTGAGCTCTGCAGGGCTGGGCTCTCCCCTCAAACCAGCCTGGGGTCACAAAACCTTGGATTTGGGAAAGCTGCTGGCCTTCCTGGGAAGATCCACCAGGGAGAAGCTGCTGGGATCACAGGAGAGCTGAGGTTGTTCCACCTGGCACAGCACATCCAGGGAATCTGCAAAGGCTGCAGCTCCCACCCCTGGAAGAGGCACAAGGACTTAAATCTTTTTTTTTTTTTGGCACAGGAGGCCCCACAATTCTTGTTTTCCATGGAATGAGTCACCCTGGGTTTGTGATCCACTGAAAGAATGGGAATTCTCATACATTGGGCAGTGTTCACTGATTTTTAAAGGTTGTCTTAGCACTTCTTTCCAGAATTTGAGTTCTCTTTTGGTTTATAAAAAAATTGTTTTTTTAAGTTTGGTTAAAAAACTTTTGGTAAAATAATGTATTTAGAGATTTTTGTACCCAAACAGCTTCTCTAGACACTGACATTGGGGATTTTTAGGAGATATTTGCTCCAGCTGGAACCGCTGTTGGGCAAAGCTGCATTTCTTGGAGTTTATTGGAAGTTTTTGGATGGGAAAGAGATTTTCTGTGAGGGTGCTGCTCCAGCCTGGTGTGCTGGGCAAGGTGTGGGATGCTCCAACATCCCATCCTGCTCCTGGAGCAATTCCAGAGCCACAATTTCCCCCTTTTTTAGTGGGTTTTTGTGGTCACTGTAGGGACAAGGGGGAGTTGGGGTGTCCTGGAGCAGCCCCTCAGCGAGTTCCCCCTCAGAACACAGTAAAAAAGAAATCCCTGATTATTTTATCTCCCAAAATTCCAGCTTTGCCCCAGGGGAGGGAGGGTGACAAAGCCTTCCTGCTGTGCAGAAGCCCCCCAGTCCCAGCCCAGCTGGGGTTGCTGGTCCCTGTACTGGTCCTTGTACTGGTTCCCAGTATCCAGGTGGGGCTGGGGCCCCTCCCAGCTCCTCCTGCCTCTTGCTGCAGCATTCCCAAATCCCCTTTTGCCACGTGTGCTCCAACTCTGCCGTGCTGAGTTCACAGCCAGGAGGTTGATTCTGTCAGAGGGCTTTTTTTATGATTTTATGTTTATTTTTGAATCTACTGGTTAGATTTGGAGTCCTAACAAGGAAGTATTTTTAAAGCTTTTTTTGTCCGTGCTGGGATCCTGCTGGATCCTAAACACTGGGAAAGCCAAGAGTTCCTCTAACAGTATTTTCTATGCTATTAATTGACTAAAAAAAATGTTTTCTATAGAGAATCTATTTACGAAATGAGCATTTTAGTGATGAAAATCTGAATGTATGGCAGGCTGTGGGTGTGAGTAATGAGAGCAGGAAGGATTTATGTGCCTCTGTATTTTTGTATTTGCTTCCAATAAACCAATGAACCAAAGCTTCTCCTGCCTCATCCCTCTCTTCCCTGGGCAGCAGGAAAAGGCTGGAGAGGATGGGAATGCTGGGGGTGGATAAATCAGGGATTTAGGGGGCTCTGACAATGCCAGGTTCCTGCAGGGTGAGGGGAGGGGGGGTTCTCCTGGGTTTCCAGCTTTGAATATTCCTTGAGAAGGGAAGAGGGATGTGGAAAACAACCTCATGTCTGGGGAATGAAGGAAAGAGTTGGAATTTGATCCAGAAAAGGGGGTTTTGTTCCCATGGGTTTCACTGCAGGGTAACAAGAGTCACTGCTGCTGCACCATCCTCTGAGCAGAAATATTCCACCCTCTGGAGCAAAAAAAAAAAAAATCAGGAATTTTGGATGCAGACAATAAGTTTAAAAATATTTTAATAAGCTTTTCCAGAATTGCAGACAGGGAAGGGGGATAAGAGGAGGGAGTTACTAACAGTGCAAAATACTGCGTGGAAAAAAAAAATGTATCAAACTAATCTGTAGAGTTTGTGTGTGTGGGGTATTTTAGAGCACATTGAACCCTTTGGGAAGCCCAAGGATTTCCTGTTGGATTGGATTCCCAACTGTACTGAAGGTTTGGAAAATGAAAGCAAAGTTAGCAGATTTCCAGGATTTTAAATAGCTTTAGTAGTGCAATGACTTAACGAGTTCTAGTGGCTGCAGTTTGAAACATGAACAAAGTATTGTATAAAACACCAGCATAAACAAAAGGTAAATTAGAATTAAATATTCTCAAAGTCTAGCTGAGCATTACATAGTGGATTATGGAATGTCAGGTCTCTTCTACATATCACCAAAAAAAATTAAAATAAAATAAAATGAAAGAGAAAAAACAAAGCAACATTCCTGAAAATATACACAGTGCTGGATTTCACACACGAGCCTGAGACAATTCACTTTCCTATGGATTTCTGGGAAGTATTTCCAAACTTGCAACCAAAAAACAAAGAGCATCAAAATAAAGCTGCAAATAGGATTTTGCTTGTGTGGAACCATCTGTGAGCTCTGGGGAAACTTTGGGGTTCTGCTCATAAGCAGAGGGGAGAGTGAACAGCAACCTCTGCCTCAGGCATTTATCACTGCATTCCTTAATTAACACAGGCCTTAATTAATGAACCTCACCCAGAGCCTCTCCAGAACAGGGCTGGCAGGTGGAGCTGGGAACAGCAGGATCCTGCATCCATAGCTCATGCACATGCCAAGGATTTGGCTCATTCCTGATCACAAAGTCCAAGGGAAATTCAGTGGAGAAGAAACCAAATCTCAGCCCAAGCCCTCAGCAGTGGGGTTTGGGGTGAAACATCCATTTCAAACCATTCATTCCAACTGGAACCATAAACTTGAAGAGAAAAAGAACCAATTAAGGGTTAACAGCACAGCTGTGAGGAGGACACAGGGTTATCAGTGGTACAAAGGAACAATTTTCCTGAATTTTAACAGAGTAGAACTGGAGCTGGGCTGAAAAAAACAACCAAACAAAACCAAAATGAATTTGGATTTCAAACGTTGCTGATTGATGGATGTAAATCCTACATCCACAGCTTTCCAGTGGTGCAGGGTGAGCATCACTCCCTCCATATTTATTTATATATAATTTTTGGTTTTCACACTGAAATTGAGTCTCCATAGCTCAATCTTAAATTCCTCCTCTCCCTTCTCCAGGTGAGCGTGTCCCTGTGCACCAATAGAGAATCTCAGGATTTACAAGGTTGGAAAAGACCTTTGAGATCATCAAGTCCAACCTCTGAGCTGTGTGTGCTGCTGCTCCCACTGAAACCATCCCTGGGGATTCTCAGGAATTCCAGTCCAGCACCAGCTTCCAGCTGCATTTCCAACCAGTCCAGCCACACTCCAGCCCTTGCTGTGCTCCCTGAAACGTGGCAGGTGAGAGACTGAGAATAAACCAGTGGATAATGGAACAGCTGAACTCGAAGAAGGTTCAGTGAACTCGAGAATTTGGCTGCTGTGAAATTTCTCCGAGTTCCAAATAAAGTGAGGAAAGGGAGAAAGAAAGCAAGGAATTGTGTGCAATGCAAGCAGCATGATTAACAAAAATTTAAACAACATTATTTGCCATAAAGCAAGGAAAAAAAAAACAAACCACGTTTCCAAAATCAAATGCCTCCTAACCGTTCTTATGTTAATTATTTACTAGTTTCTGGGAAGAAAATTAACACGTTGGTGATTAATTTTTAACTCCATTGGTTTGGTTTGGGGTTGTTTTTTTTTTGTTGGGTTTTTTTTAAAAAAGACTTCAGCAAAATAAAAGGAAGCTGACATTAGACTCAGGGTATCAACTCTCTCATAAAAGTTTACCAACTGTACAAGGTAAGAAAATTATACAAGCTTTTGTTTTAAGAAAGGACAGTTCAATCAAGACATAAGTACTGTAAAAATCTTTCAAAGGCTACAAAGAAATCTGGAAAAATACAGAATGTATTTCTTTAGCCCAGATAAAGAATATGGAAAGACATCATTGATGTCAACAATTTTACATAGACAAACCTGACCTGGTTTATTTATTTACCTTTTAAAACTTCTATATATAAAAATAGTTGTGCTCATAACTTTCAGGATTCATGAGGGTTCCTTAATCATGGGATGACATTTTCCTCTCTCCAGCAGGAGTGGAAGTCTCTGTGCCTGCTCTGTCTTGGCTTTTCCTGTTTGATTTTCACTTCCTGCAAAGCCCCAAATGCTTTGTTCACTTGTACACTGATTAAATGTTGCATTATACATTAAATGCTGTATTAACACATTCTTTAATGTATTAGGCTGGGAGTATTTTTGCAGCAACTCACTGCTTTGTTCCTCAAATATTTAAGAGCCTTTTATCCCAGAACTGCAGCTGCCAGCTCTGAGAAATTCAATATTCTCCTGCTGCTTTTCAGCACTAAAAAAAAAAACCAAATCATCAGATCTTTAGAGCCAACTAGAAGGTCTCAGGAAACAAAAAAAAAAAATCTCAGATTATTTATGGAACTGGATTTTGTAAGGTAACCCATCAACCCTGAAAATTTTAGACACCCAAAATTTACTCCAAGGAATAAACTCAGCTCCCAGCACTCAGTCATCCAAAGTTTCCAGTTCCTCCAGCTTCCCATGGGAGTTGGCTTCCTGGAAGAACTCTGAAGCACCAGGACTCTCCTTCCCATTGCTGTTAATTCTCCTTCTTTTCAGAGGTCTTTCACTCTTTTCTTCCAGCTCAGGGTCGTTCCTCGAAGCTGAATGAGCAAGTTTGGGGTCAATGGAGAGGTTTTCAGGTTCATACCCATTGGTATCCAGCTCTGTGTGAGGTGTTTTCTTCCCACTGCAAGGTCCATTGACGTGCAGTCCCTCGAGCTTTGCCTCCTCTTTGCCTGGCACCTCCCCTGGGCCATTGGCAGAGACACCTGGGTGGGACAGAAACCCCATCAGCAAAACACAGCAGCAGCAGCAGTGACAGAACAGCCCAGGCCAGCTCAGGAAAGCAGAATTTGAACTCAAATGATTAAAAAAAATCAGTGTTTTTCTCCTTATCCTCACTGTATGATTGATGTGCACACAAATGACCCAGGGAGTTTGGGGAAGTCCTTAAAAGGACCAGAGAATGTCCTGAAATCCCAGAACTCCAGGAGCTGCAGGTGGACTCTCCTTACCTGGGCACTTTGTGCAGTTTCCAGGTGATTTCCAAACTCTGAGTGAGTCCCCAGGCTCCTCCCTCAGCTCGGCTCTCCTCGCTTTTCTTCCTGGCTCCTCTCCCATTCCCAACTCCCTTCCAAGCCCCAAGCCTGGGGGAACAGCTCCTGAGGAGCCCCAGGGAGCTCCCTCCAGCCCAGCTCCCTCCTCAGGGGTTCAATGTCCTGCTCAGGACTCCTCCCAGCATTGCCTTTACCCCTCTCCACTGGCACAGGGTGGGACAAGGACTCACAAATCTCAGTTAATAGGAAATTCCAGGGGGGATTTCTCTTCAAGACAAGGCTCCTGCCTAAATGCAAACATGGAGGGGTTTTTTAAAAACCAGTTTTGAACTTGAAGCTGGGGAAATACTTAAACTACAACAGGCTGTTTGTCTCTGGGGGTGCTCACCTGGAGAGGAGAAGGCTCCAGGGAGAGCTCAGAGCCCCTTGCAGGGCCTAAAGGGGCTCCAGGAGAGCTGGAGAGGGACTGGGGACAAGGCATGGAGGGACAGGACACAGAGAGTGGTACTAAACTGCCAGAGGGCAGGGCTAGGTGGGATATTGGGAAGGAATTGTTCCCTGGGAGGGTGGGGAGGCCCTGGAATGGATTTCCCAGAGCAGCTGTGGCTGCCCCTGGATCCCTGGCATTGCCCAAGGCCAGGCTGGAACACCCAGGGATGGTGGAAGGTGTCCCTGCCATGGCACCAGATGGGCTCTAAGGTCTCTCCTGAGCCCAAGCAGGCTGGAATTGTGTGGCTGTGGCAGGACAGGGCCCCTCTCACCGTTCTGGTTGCTGCTGCTGGTGGTGCTGTCGTCCCTCTCAGACTGGCTGGTGCTGCTGTTGGAGGTGGTGGGTGGAGGGGACGGGGCCCTGCTGGAAGCAGCGCTCTCACTCTCGTCCAGGAGCCGATCCATGTAATCCCTGCACAACACAAACACAAACAAACACAAACAAACTCAGCCCTGTGCTGGGAAAACTTGGTGCTGCTGGGGTGGAAATAACCCTGCACACACTGCAGGTGGGGCTTTTTCTGTGGGAAAGGCTTCCCAGTGCCAGAGGGCAGGGATGGATGGGAGCTTGGGAAGGAATTGTTCCCTGGGAGGGTGGGGAGGCCCTGGCACAGGGTGCCCAGAGAAGCTGTGGCTGCCCCTGGATCCCTGGCAGTGCCCAAGGCCAGGTTGGATGGGGTTTGGAGCAGCCTGGGACAGTGGAAGGTGTCACTGCCATGGCAGGGGTGGCATTGGATGGGTTTTAAACTCCCTCCCAACCCAAATCATTCCATGATTTCAAATCCTTTATGTTGTGGCCTGTGCTTCCAAGGTGATCCCTTCAGGCACTAAACCCTTGGAATTTGCTGAGTCACCACCACCAAACCATTCCAGTAAAGATAAATCACATTTGTGCACCAAAACCCCAAAAGGGGTAAAGTTAAAACCAAGTGAAAAACTCCAGAGTTAAAGCCATTCCTACCTCTGCCATTTATTCCAGTCCTCCAGTTTAAGTCAGGAATGGAAGATTGAAACAAAGGGAGCTGGTGGGTAAAGCCCTTGGATGTGTGGTGGGAAGGCTGGATTGACTCCAGGAACAGCATCTCCTCACACATAATTATGCTGGAATTACACCCTGAACTCCCTAAATTTATCTGCAAAATCATTCAAGAACAGACAAGTCCAGTCCTTAATGGCACTGCTGCTGCTCCCCCTAACACAGCCAACTGCAGCAAGAGAGGTTTGAGTGATCAACCACCAAAAAGGTCTCTTTGGGGGAAAAATGGAAAATAGGGGAAATGGAAAATAGGGGGAAATGGAAAATAGGGGAAATGGAAAATAGGGGGGAAATGGAAAATAGGGGGAAAATGGAAAATAGGGGGAAAATGGAAAATAGGGGAAATGGGAAATAGGGGAAATGGAAAATAGGGGGAAAATGGAAAATAGGGGGAATGGAAAATAGGGGGGAAATGGAAAATAGGGGAAATGGAAAATAGGGGAAAATGGAAAATAGGGTGAAAATGGAAAATAGGGGGAAATGGAAAATAGGGGAAATGGAAAATAGGGGGAAAATGGAAAATAGGGGGAAAATGGAAAATAGGGGGAAAATGGAAAATAGGGGAAATGGGAAATAGGGGAAATGGAAAATAGGGGGAAAATGGAAAATAGGGGAAATGGAAAATAGGGGGGAAATGGAAAATAGGGGAAAAACGGATAAACAGGGGGGAAAAACCCCACCAAGAGATGGAAGGAGAGAAGGAACCAGACAGTCCCTGCCAGGCAGGTAAGAAATTCTCTGTAACATCCACAAGTCCCAGAAGGCAGCTCTGGGTGTCACACAGCCCTCAGATGTTTGGAGAAACAATAATATTCCAAGGAAGGATCAACAGAGGAGCCAGGAACAAATGAGGAATGAAAATAATAGTAAAAAAGCTTGGCAAGAGGCAGTGGAAAGAGTGGGACAGATCAGAGCTTTGGAATGAAGGGCAGGAGAACGAGCTGGCTCCGAGCTGGGAATGCAGCTCTGCTCACATTCCCTCTTTCCTTAGCAAGGATGGGAATGGGAAAAGGAGTTTTGGATATCCCAAATGTCCTGGGACTCGGTGTTGTGCTGGCCAGAATGACTGACAAACAATGCACCACAAATTGCACCTGAATTAATTGTGATTAAATGCTTTTGTACAAAATATATTTAATTAAAACAAGCATTTAAAAGAAAACCTATTTACATTTAAAAAGAAAACCAAGTGAATTCCAACAAAACTCAAACTGCTCAGTGCAAAGTGTTGGCCTTATTCCAAATAAATGTATTTTACAGATTATTTATACACACTAACGACATTTTTTTACACTTTGGCTGTTTTCCTGCTGCAAATTCGGCTCTGAATCCTGCAATTTTCAGCTGAGAGCAGGATAAAAATCAAGATTTAACCCCAGCACGACAATAAAATGATGAAATCAGGCACATCTTACGTGACCCCAGGGTGCAGGTTGTATTTTTTCTTCCCAAAACGGGTCTGCTGAGCGAAGAAATCGTAACGTTCTGACTTCTTCCACATGTAATAAAATGCCACACATTCCCCCACGGAGCGAGTCCTCACCTGGGAACAGGGACCAAGCAAATCCTGGTTCATTGAAAAGCACTTTTGGCCAAAAAAAAAAAGTCAGCATTTATAGCAAAAAGTGTCAAATTCCAAGTCAGAGCTGCTTGGATTAGTGGAAACTCTCGGCTCAGAATTTCAAAGGTCCAGAAATGGAGATGGAAGTTGAGGGTGTTTCTAAAAATATTGGAGATATCATGCAAGGAGCAGCTCCAGGAGGAATATTCCAAGGGTGTCCAGAGTCTCTGCAGCTCACTCAGGCTCCAAGGAGGCAGCTCTTCCCACAGGAATTTTCCAGGATTTCTGCACTTCCACTGTTACAAATTCTGGGCTTTGAGAACCAATTTGGATGTAAATATTGGGAAAAAATTCCTCCATGGCACAGGGTGCTCAGAGAAGCCCCTGGATCAATCCCTGGAAGTGTCCAAAGCCAGGTTGGAGCAAGTTGGGATAGTGGAAGTGTCCCTGCCCATGGCATGGGATCTTTGAGGTCCATCCCAACCCAAATCATTCCAGGATTCTGGGATTCTACAGCAAAAAATGAAATAATTTTGTCCAGTTCTTTATAAAGGAAATTAAAGACAAAATTTATTTATAATGACATGGTTTTAAAATGTAAAAAGTGAGAATTGCACTTAGAGTTTACCTTATTTGCCTGAATCACATGGAAATCCTTGCCATAGACTTTCAGCCCTTGTTCAAAGTTCCTGCACTCCTCTTCTGTCCAAACAGATAATTCTTCTAATGGAAAACCAAAATTAAAAAAAGCAATAAAGACAATATTTAATTTAAAAAGCCACTAAAAGGCAACTGAAGTGACAGAAAACATCTGGGATGAGCAGGGTCCTTTCTCCAGCTGCTGATTCCATAGGAACCACCTCCAGGAATTTCACTTTTTAGTATAAAAATGGGAATTCTCCCTTTTTAGGATAAGGTAGGGAATATGTGGCTGCTGGGAGGAGCTGGTTTGTAGGGACTGTTATAAACTCATTATGATCTGGCCTCATTGATTCTTCAGGTCACGAGTAAATAAGGTTTAAAATAGTGGGAGAACAAAGTAATCTCATTTATTTGATCATCCCTGCTTTGTGATGTGCCCAGGGAACTCGGGAGAGGTTTGGAAGCAGCACAAACAGATCAATGTGTGGGAAAACAACTCCTGTGTTCCCTCAGTTTGTTGTTCCTCTGAGTGCAGGGATCAATAACAGCACAGGAAAGGCTCAAGGCTCCCACAGCACCTTTGTGATCAGGGGTTTTCATGTTATATTTTGTAAAATAAAAGCTTTATTTACTCCTTTCTTTAGAATTATTTCATTTTATGTATCAGGGGTTTTCATGTTGTATTTTGTAAAATAAAAGCTTTATTTGCTCCTTTCTTTAGAATTATTTCATTTTATATATCAGGGGTTTTAACGTTATACTTTGTAAAATAAAAGCTTTATTTACTCCTTTTTAAGAATTATTTAATTTTATGTATCAGGGGTTTTAATGTCATACTTTGTAAAATAAAAGCTTTATTTGCTCCTTTCTTTAGAATTATTTCATTTTATGTATCAGGGGTTCTAATGTTGTATTTTGTAAATAAAAGCTTTATTTGCTCCTTTCTTTAGAATTATTTCATTTTATGTATCAGGGCTTTTAATGTTGTATTTTGTAAAATAAAAGCTTTATTTGCTCCTTTCTTTAGAATTATTTCATTTTACATCCCATGTTTCTTGCATTCACTTTGATGACTGAGAGGTCTAAAAGAGCACAATAAGACATCTAAAAAATGCTCAGTTGAGTTGTTAAGAAGTAATTTTCAGTTTTAAGCTGCTGCTGTAGTCACAGATATTTACACCAAGCTCTACGGGCAGGAAGTGAATTTACACAACTGCTAATTCCATTCTCTCAGAGAACAATGAGAGATTCACTGAGGCTGCATTTAAATGAAGCTTAAATCAACCTTCTCAGCCTGTTGACAGCAAAGCCCAATGCCTGGGTGAGAAATAAAATGAAAATTTAGGAATATAAACTCCTTTTCAGTGCATGCTCACCTCTGGCTGCTTTGACATTAAATCTCAGCCTTCGTAATGACTCCTCAGTATCAAAATTGCACTTCACCAGTTCATACAATGCCTGGAGAGAGGAAAATCCACACATTGAATGCTCCAGAGACCACCCAAATTATGCTGTGCCACAGCAGCACACTTAGAAAATCACTGATATCTGTTTAGATTAAAAATAAACTCTTGGAATGAATGCAGTGTCATTTAAAATGTATTTATTGTCTTGAAATTTCCAAATCTCTATTTACATAACCAAGATAAATACCCAGGCAAAGCATTGCAACTTTTTCATCCACTAAACACATTTGTAAAATTGATGTAGAGTTTTTTTGGGGTATGAAGAAAAAAAAGAATAAATGAAGACCAAAAAAGTGTGCATTCACAAAGAATTGAAAATTTCATAACTGAAAATTTCTGTACCTGAGAGAACTAATTCATAAAGATTTTTATATAAAATAAAGCCTTGCTTTTATTTATTTTCTATTATATATTTATTTTCTATAAAGCAACATGAAGCCCAAGTTAACAGTTTAATATTCACTGAGAGGTAAAAACCTCATCAAGTTTCTTATTTCCACAAGGAACAATAAAACCATCTCAAGCACCATTTTAACTCTCGGGAGTAAAATTAAATAAAAGGATGATTAATTCTAGAAAATCAACTACATATTGTGGTTATTTTTCTATACCTGCTCATTGTCTTTAATATGGGATCCCTCAGGAATTGCATCCAGACCTTTCTCCTCTCCCGTGCGCCTCGAGGCTTCATTTAGGAATTCTATGACTTTATCCTCTGCTAAAAAGTCAGGATTCCAGAGCAGCTGATCATCATTTTCATACGCTGGATAAATCCCAGGGAGAACACAAGAAAATCAAATCATTATTAAGACATTTATTGTCTCTGATGAACGTGAAAATCACTGTTCCATTAATCTGGAACACACAGGTAAAAATCTCACAGATGTAGAGATCCAAATGATTTGGATTTTGGATTTTGCCTTCAAATCCCTGGCATAATCTGGGTTCTGGATTATAAAACTCAATCTGCAAATCCAGAATTTTAATCTGCACCTTTTGCAGAGCTTTCACAGGAGTTTGAGAGAAGGGAAACCACAGTAAACTGAAATGAATGGAGAAATGTGGGCCAAGTGAGATATCCCCTGATTACCTCCCAGTTTTATTTTGGAAGAGCCAAGCTTTGGATTTTAGTAAAATAAAGTGAAATTCTAGCTATTAAAGCAAGAAAATATCCAGATGTTTTTTGTGGTCTTCAACAATCTTCGAAAGAGCAGCAAGAAAGGAATTTGAACACTGATTCCAAGAGGTACAGGGGGGTTGAGAGACAAATCTCTACTTGGAAAAAGTATTTTATCCTGGAAATAAATACAAATAAAACCCTCAAAGCGGTAAAGAAAATGATGAAGTGTCTTGAAAAGAAAGCAGCTTCATTTCAGCCACGACACACTTCAGGAAGAGCTCCCAAGTTTTCTGGGAGGTTTTTGTTTCAAAGGTTACAGCTCAGTTTTGCTGCTCAATCAAGAAAAAAAAAGAGTTCTAGGAAGCCTCAGAGAATCCTGGAATGGTTTGGGTTGGAATGGACCTTAAAGCCAATCCAATTCCATGGGCAGGGACAACTTCCCCTATCCCAGGGAGCTCCAAGACTGGGACACTTCCAGGGATCCAGGGGAATCCACAACCTCTCTGGGCAATGAGGAAATTGAGTATAAAGTTGGATTCTAGGAAGGCTCCTGGTTTTGTGCTGGTTATTTAAAAACTAAATGATACAAAACTACAAAAAATCCATCCTCATTGACCTGCAGTGTGAGCAAATTCTTAGGAATGGGCTGAAAGAGCAGGAAAATTTCCTTCTTTTAAGCTCACAGCTGGGTTTAAACCTCTCCTGACAGGATCCAGCCAAAGCCTCTCTTGAGACCAGGTGAAAGATTCCTGGGGAAAAAAAAAAAATCTACAAAAGCAGAACTTTTTATTCCTGCTTGAAGAGGTACAAAATGTGAAAACCAAAGCTGCTGGTACCATTTTGCCCATTTTAATGTGCTAATCCAGTTCCAGCAATAAAATTTCTCCATTAGCTGGTTTTTTTTTTCCTAAATATGTAAGTGAAGAGGTTACAGCTTGTGTGCATCACTAAATCAGAATCCAAGGGTTCAAGAGGCACCAGGCCAGGAATAAAATCCTTCTTTTCCTCTTCCTCCAGCTCTGATGAAATACAGGATGAGCTATAATTTGAGATGGTGGCTCTAATTGTCACTCATTCATTTTGCAAGGCTCATGACATCAATGAAATCTTTTTTTTCTCCTAATGAGACATTAATCCCAAACAGCAATAATGGTCAAATCTCACCTTTTTCATTCTCTTTGTATTTGCAGGTGCCAGCTGGAATTTCAGCTTGAAACATAGAGCCCACCATGATTTCCTGTTTGGAAATAAAAACAAGTGAAGCAACCCTGAGATTTTTTTGTTAGCAAACAGGAGCACGACCACATCTTTTTTCCTCCTCTCTTAAAACTTTCAGTGTTTGAAATTTAAAAATATATTTAACAGGTCCAAAAACTAAAACAAGTACATGGAAATGGATTTTTGATTGTTTAGGGAGGATTTGAAGACTTCTCATTATCAAAACTCTCCTATTTATGGGGACAGAAACACAGAGGATTTGGGTGCTCTACAGAGCTCAGTCACCCAGTAACAGATTAATTGATTATTCATGAAAGATGGGCTGAATATTTACCTTTTTCCAATCTTCTGAGGGAATATAATCTTCATCTTCTTCAGATTCCTCCTCTATTTCACTATCTACAAGAAATTTTGCAGCCATTGAAGCCAAGAAGAGCAGGGGGTGGCTCTTTTCTGAGCCCAGCAGCCTCCAGCCCCACTCCCTCCCTCCCTCCCTCCTTATCTCAGCCCCACCAGTGCAAGGGACACTTTTGGGGACAACATTCATGGGGCAGCAGTGACAAGATTAAAAAAAGACCCACCCACATTTGGGTTAAGATACACAACAGGCTCTGAGGAGTTCAGGCACAAATAAACAAATCCCTAAATTTTGTTATTGAATTGCAATCTCCTTTCCCTTAGCTTTGAATGATCCACATCTAAGATTATTCTGAATTTCTGGGAATATTTTTGGGGGTTTCAACCCTTTTTTTGTGAGCTCCTGGCTTAGTTCCTGCTGTTCTTCTCCAGCTGTCAGGGAATTTAAGGTAGATGTCAGCAGAAGGTGTGAGAAATCTGGAAGTGTGTCTTCCTGGGATTTAGGATTTAGGCACGACAGCCTGCTCAATAGATTATTTGGGATAAGGATTGCCAGGAATGTTAAGCTCTTTATGATATAGGGCAGCTGCCTTTCACAAGGTGCTGGTTTATGTACAGGATGTGACATAGCAGCATTAGAATTATTTCTACATTAAATGACATTTTATACACAGCTGAAAGCTGTCAAAACCCCCAAACTTAATGCAATACATTCGAATGAAATTAATTCTATGCTTAAAAATAGGAATTTATGGAAGATATTTGCAATCCTCTGCACATTTGTCCATTTAAATTTAAAGGTTCCGTGGCAATTTTGGATTTAAATAAACGACAGATTAAAAATTGCATTTCTACAAAGTCATAAAAAATAAGTATCAAGAGTGAGGTATGGTGAGGAACCTTTTATTTGTTCAAACACAGAACAGAAGAAATTCAAACAGCAACAGCCACTTTCATGAAAGAAAGGTAAAATATCTGCTGTCCCAAGCAGCTCAAAAAGGTTCAGATCCCATGAAAGGAGATTCCAGGGAAATCAGAGTCATCTGAAAGGAGAGCTACAATAGTTTTAAGTGGATGGAAAATCAATTTGTAAACAAAACAAGAGAGAAAATGATAATTTCAATGCTGGCAACAGAATCAAATGTGGAATTCTTGAAACAAATTTTCTTCTTTGTGATCTCTCTCTTCATTATTTCAGGGTTAACAATTCTTAGCCTTTCCCAGATTTTATTGCTTTTCTGTTTCTGAGGAAATCTGGGCTCCATCTGTAGGAAATTTCAGTTTATTTTTCCCTTCAGGTGGACTCTGAGCTCCTTTGGATGAGGACAGAACCCAGGCTGTGGCACAATAACCAGAGCACATCAATTCATTTTAATCTGTAAAATTCCAAATTTCAATTTTCAATTTTCCAATTTCCCCCCAAACTTAACCCTTTCTTCTAAGATCAGAGATTATCTCCTGTCCTTACACAGAGTCAGCAGAGCAGGTTTAACAACCCTCAGCTAAAACCATGACTTTTCTGCCTTTTGTTTTGAGGGTAATTCTCATCAACAGCAGTGGCATGAAGAGGAAAACTCAGTATTTTTAGGGATCAACACACATTTTTGGCACAGAATGCTGGTTTAAGTGGAGCTGAGCTTACCAGAGCTCAGTGATACTGAGATTTCTGGGCTGAGCATTAAACTGGACTTACTTGTATCAAAATATTTACACCTCCGAGGGCGAATGATCTCCTGGGGGTCTTGAGAAGCAACAGATTGGGCTGGGTCATCATTTGAGGATTGGGTCTCATCTTCCTGCCCTGAGGAATCTTTTATGGTCTCCTCCTGACACATGGAGAAAAAATAAACAGCCCATCAGTTATCCCTGCCAGTGATAAATGTGATTTTGGCAATATTTTTGCCAGGATTATCGATAGATCAACACCAAATCTCTTTTATTTGTGGCTTGTCCAGGCTGAGCTACCACAACATGTGTAACATTTCTATGTGTGAACACATTCTGAGGTTATTTTTTAAGTAGATCAATAGAGCAGCAAGACTGCAACACATCAGAAATATGAACCCAAATGAAATCTTAATCTTTGCTTTTTTTAATCCTTGTGGTTTCTGTTGGATTTCATTTCACTTTAAATTTTACTTTGGTCTTTAAAACCCTTTCTCATGAATTTTCAATGAAAAGAGGAGGGGTTTAGATGGAAATGGTACCTTCCATAAAAATTCATGTGAATAAAGTGGTTCAACTCCACAGGAACAGCAGGGCTGGCTCAGTACAATTCAAGATCAAAAATCAGAATAAATTCCTTTATTAGAAGATAAACCACCACAACTATGGGATTACAAGCAGAGAAAATGAAAATTATGCAATTTTTTTTTAAAAAATCGATTTTTTTTCTACTTCAAAGCACGCTGTTTGTATCTTTGCTGTGGTTTATGTTGGACACACAACAGCAGGAGCTGTTGGTGCCCCTGGAGCATCAGGCCCAGCACACATTGATGTGCACCTTCAGCAGGCACCAGAGCATTGTCACATGTGCAGCTTAAAGCAGATTAAAAATAGAAGCCAGCTAAGTGCAGGGGGAGCTAAATGGGCTGTGCAGAGATGAGCACTTGCAGGGAAAGCTTCAATGATTTATACAATTATTCCACCCCCACAGCTGCATTCTGAGCCTGCAGCACCTCAGAGCTCTGAACCCCCAGCCCAGCTGAGCCAGCTCAGGGCCCAGACCCCTAAAATCCAACTGGGATGGACTGGGGAGTGCCTGCTCCCAGTGCAGGACTGGGAGGAGCTGAACTGGTGTGAACTGGGGAGTGCCTGTTCCAAGTGCAGGGCTGGGATGGGCTGAACTGGGATGGACTGGGATGGACTGGGGAGTGCCTGCTCCCAGTGCAGGACTGGGAGGAGCTGAACTGGTGTGAACTGGGGAGTGCCTGTTCCAAGTGCAGGGCTGGGATGGGCTGAACTGGGATGGACTGGGATGGACTGGGGAGTGCCTGCTCCCAGTGCAGGACTGGGAGGAGCTGAACTGGTGTGAACTGGGGAGTGCCTGTTCCAAGTGCAGGGCTGGGATGGGCTGAACTGGGATGGACTGGGATGGACTGGGGAGTGCCTGCTCCCAGTGCAGGACTGGGAGGAGCTGAACTGGTGTGAACTGGGGAGTGCCTGTTCCAAGTGCAGGGCTGGGATGGGCTGAACTGGGATGGACTGGGATGGACTGGGGAGTGCCTGCTCCCAGTGCAGGACTGGGAGGAGCTGAACTGGTGTGAACTGGGGAGTGCCTGTTCCAAGTGCAGGGCTGGGATGGGCTGAACTGGGATGGACTGGGATGGACTGGGGAGTGCCTGCTCCCAGTGCAGGACTGGGAGGAGCTGAACTGGTGTGAACTGGGGAGTGCCTGTTCCAAGTGCAGGGCTGGGATGGGCTGAACTGGGATGGACTGGGATGGACTGGGGAGTGCCTGCTCCCAGTGCAGGACTGGGAGGAGCTGAACTGGTGTGAACTGGGGAGTGCCTGTTCCAAGTGCAGGGCTGGGATGGGCTGAACTGGGATGGACTGGGATGGACTGGGGAGTGCCTGCTCCCAGTGCAGGACTGGGAGGAGCTGAACTGGTGTGAACTGGGGAGTGCCTGTTCCAAGTGCAGGGCTGGGATGGGCTGAACTGGGATGGACTGGGATGGACTGGGGAGTGCCTGCTCCCAGTGCAGGACTGGGAGGAGCTGAACTGGTGTGAACTGGGGAGTGCCTGTTCCAAGTGCAGGGCTGGGATGGGCTGAACTGGGATGGACTGGGATGGACTGGGGAGTGCCTGCTCCCAGTGCAGGACTGGGAGGAGCTGAACTGGTGTGAACTGGGCCAGTCCCTGAGCTGTGGCTGCAGAGGGGCAGGAAGGCAGAGGCCCTGCAGGGGGACAGGGGTGGCTCCTCTGCTGGGACACAGGGACAGGACAGGCAGGGCCCTAAATCAGCTCCTGGAGAGCCCTGAGGACACTCGAGATGGAAATTGTGCCAGGAGGGAATGAAGAAGTGAGGCCACAGAAGGAAGTGACACTTCAGGAGCAGCACCAAGCACAACAAAAGAAACATTTGTGCCTTGGTTTGATTCTGCACGGGATTATTGAGGTTGGAAAAGCCCTCCAGGATCATCCAGTCCAAGCTGTGCCCCATCCCCACCTTGTCACCAGCCCAGAGCACTGAGTGTCACATCCAGGTGTTCCTCAAACACATCCAGGGATGAGGACTCCAGCCCCTTCCAAAGCCTGACCATCCTTTCCATGAGGAAAATTTCCTGAGAGAATTCTCCCTGAAAGAATTCTTCCTGCATCCTTCATGTTACATAAGTTTCTCCCCCTCTCCAGCTTCCTGAACCTTTCCTGATACTATCTAACTATGGATCTTCTTTTTGAACTATTCAACCCCCACAAATAACAATCTTTTCCAGCATCTGTCAAGGGAGCCTGTAAATCCCAGGAAGTTCAGTTCCTGAATCAGATGTACCATTCCTCATCTCTGTGTGGCATTCCAGGGATTCTAAAATGGGTAAAGTACCAAAAGCCCAGAATGGATCTTTTTTAAAGCCAGATTAGGTAATAAAACCTCCACTAATGCTTCAGCTTTTGTGTCACTGACAATTCCAAGGGGTTTGTATTCTAATGGAATTCAGGATGCAGCAGCTGTGCCCATGACAGGATTCTAAATTCCAAGTAGAAAAAACTCTTCCAAAATCAGAAAATTATTTGAAGAGAACACAGAACAGGAGTTTGAAGATGTTAAGCTCAAAACTAAACATTTTGCAAAGATACTTTGGTTCAGTTAATTCAAGTACAACCAGGAAAAATACAATTTAAATGCTCAAGCTGGAAAACTTGCAGGATTTCCAACACCCAGAGCCACGTTTAATCCAACTCCACACTTGTGCAGTTTCAATAATCAGCTTTTCCCCTCAAAGTAAGTGTTCAGTTGTATCTCTAAAGGTGTCTGCAGGCATTTAAATGTCAGTGCTGAAGTCCTGAAGGACAATTCCAATCCCTTCTTAGATGCTGCTGCATCCATGTATTTTAAATTGCCTCCGTTTGGGATGAGAGAGGTGGAATTGAGAGCAATTAAGAGAAATAGAGATGGGTAATTCAGAATAAACCTTATTAGTAAAGCAACATTTATGAAATCAACTCTATTACAAATTAGCTCTGCCATGACCTGGGGCATTGAGTAGCACGTGTATGCAAATCATGAATTTACATATGCAAATGAGCACACACTTACCTTGTTTTCCCCACTGCAGCCACTGTTGTCATCGTTATCAACATCATCATCATCTTCTCCTTCCTCCTCTTCCTCCTCTTCCTCTTCCTCCTCCTCCTCCTCCTGCAGGGGCACGGTGCCATCGTAGCCGTAGCGGCTCAGCAGCTCCTGGATGGGCATGTCACTTTCCTGGGCAACAGCCAAACAAAAACTGGGATTTAACAGGGATAATGCCACAGGAATTGTTCTACAGCATCAAGGTGAGCACTTCTCCACCAAAGAAAAATGGTATTTAAGCAGGACAATTTATTTCCCAATTCTTTATTGATTTACAGCAGACCTCTCACACCAACAGGATCTCCAAGGGGCCATAAACTCATTAAAAGGGTTTGGTTTTATCAAACATATTCCTTACTGGGATGTTGATTGGTATTCCCTCCAGTGCCCCAAAAAACAGCCAGGAAAATGGTGGTATTTAGTACAAATCTGTGAGAAAAATGGGTGAAATGTGTGGCAGCAGCAAGTGCTTCACACAGACAGCTGAGATCCTGTGAGGCAGGAACCTGTCCCAGGGCAAGGCAGGAATTCCTGCAGTGACTCCAAGAATTCAGCTCAATCAGAACTTGCAGCACCTGGCTGGAACATGGAATTAGATCTTCTTAGGGGGAGTTGTGCTCCAGGGACAATTCCACAGAGTTCCACGATTTCTGAATCTAAAATTCCACCCGAAGTGCACCTCTCAGTGTCTCTGTACCTCTCCTTTTTCTGGCAAGGAGGGTCTGGATGGGGTGAGGGATCACCTGATATCCAGGGAAGGACAGCAGGAATGTTTATTTCACATTTATTTTAAGCTGGTTGGCTACAAATTCATCCCCAGCTGGAATTAAATCTGCTAAAATCTTAGAAAATTTATTTAAAAATCCTTTCAAAGCTCTGAAGAGACATTTCAAATCATACTCTCAGTTCTCAAATTTAGAGGCTCCCAATCTCTTACCTTTATTAATAAAAATTACTAATTGCTGGCTCTGCTAATTATTTCCTTTATGATTTTTAATCCTTAGTGTCCAGCCTTCAGGACAGTCATCCCCAAGGAGATTTTTCAGAGCAGAAACTTTCAGGGATCATTTAAAAACTCTCTCTCAAAACATTAAATCTTTTGTTTACTATTTGGAGGTGTCTGTTTGCTCTAAATAGTTTTTTCTTAGCATTTAATGCACATGTTGGCTGATAATCAGATATTTTTAGTTACTGGCTGACCTTAGACTTCCTGTCCTAAGGGCCTGCACTGATCTAATTCCTGGAAACATCCCAACAATCCCAATGACAAAAGTGGAGTTAGTTGTGCTCTGTAAAAATATGAGTGACACAGGAGTTATCAGCACTCATTGTCTGTGTATTTTATTTTATTTTATTTTTTTATTTTATTTTATTATTTTATTTTATTTCATTTTATTTTATTTTATTTTATTTTATTTCAAAGAACTAAGCCATTCTACCACTTATTCCTCTACTCTTTGGTTAAGCTTTATACCCAGTAATGCAAATAACATGGAATTAAATGTTCTCCCCTTCCCTCCTGATTTCCTTGGTCTCCATCACGTCACTGCATGGGAAGAACTCCTAGAAGTGGGGAATTAATATTTTACTGCCACAGACAACATGAAAGGCCTGTGGTCTTAATTAAACCTGGCAGTAGAGATAGCAGAAAAATCATATTTTAATTATCCAAATGTTCTCCAGTACATTTTGGAAAGGAATATCCTTTCTTTAAGCACTCCTCTCCTACAGAGCTGAGAATTAAAAAGAACTTTTACTGGAATTTGTAGCTATTTGTGAATTATGGAACAGGAATATTCCTGACCCTGTGTTACCTAGGAAAAGGAGTCTGTATTTATAACATTTTTCCCAGGTAAAGCCTCTTAACTTCAAAAAGTCCATTCCAATTCCCAAAGTTCCAAGGACCAGCAACTCTCCAAGAGAAAACACAGATTGGGATTTCTGTATCGCTTCAGGGTATTGCAAAAATGGAAAAGGTTAAAAAAATTACCCAAGATATTGAAATTCCTTCTGTGGAGGGAGAGTTCCAGAGCTCCATCCCCATCCAGCCTGGCCTTGGGCACTGCCAGGGATCCAGGGGCAGCCACAGCTGCTCTGGGCACCCTGTGCCAGGGCCTCCCCCCCCTCCCAGGGAACAATTCCTTCCTAATATCCCAGCCATCCCTGCCCTCTGGCACTGGGAAGCCATTCCCTGTGTCCTGTCCCTCCATCCCTTGTCCCCAGTCCCTCTGCAGCTCTCCTGGAGCCCCTTTAGGTGCTGGAAGTGGCTCTGAGCTCTCCCTGGAGCCTTCTCCTCTCTGGGTGAAGCCTTCAAGGACCAGCACATTCCAGATGCAGCAGAGTTGAATCCATGAGAAGGAAAGATCCCAATCCTCACAGGAAGGGGAAATTTTTATGACAACCAGCAAGGTTCAAAAATGCTTTTGCAAAACCCAGCTGCCAGGGCTGAGCTGCTCCATCAGGGCCATTCCCAACCTGGGGAAATCTGCAATAATCCAGGTAAATACTGGGGGAGAAAGCAGGATAGCAATTCTCCTGACAGTAGTTTTGAGAATTAAGTGGCCTATCTATCACCCATGACTTAAAAAAGATAAAATTACACATATGTAAATAATAGAAATGATATATTTATTTATTATTTACCCACAACTCGAGGTAACTACTGGTTATGAGTGGATAAACTGAAGGGTTGTAATGTGGTGAGAGAATTACACAAAATATGAAGGGAAAAAAAGCACATTTTCAATTTAAACCCCACGTGACAGACATGTGGAGCTCCATTCCTCATTTAATCTACATGAAGCATATTTAAATTCACCAACTATTTATTTATCTTTATGTTTTCCAATTAATATCAACCTGGAAACTGAAAAAATATCATTTACAGTGGAAATATAGATGAAAATTAATCTGGAGTAAATTAATTTAAAGTCCTATTGGCAGAATCACTTAAGCTAAATAGGATTTGTACATCAAATATTCATCTGTGAATCATTAATGATCTGTTCTGGAGGCCAACAAGGCCACAGACAGTATCTAAATTACTTTGCATTTATAATGAACCTACTTGGTAATTTAAGAATATTATTCCTGCCTGAGAAATAATTTAAGACAATACAGAAGTGACAGCAGAACCTGGAATTACCAGAAAAAAATGATCATTTACATTGGAAATATTGATTAAATGCACTAAATTAATTTAAAGTGTTATTGGCATAATCATTCATGCTAAATAGGGTTTGGACATCACTTCCTCTGCATCTTCAATGAAGATATTCATCTTAAATGAAGATATTCCTGTGTGCTCCACTAGATTAGACAGATACTTGTACCAAAATGCACCAGAAATGTGAATTATGAAGGTTTTTGTTTTTAAATAAAAATCTATAAGCACTACTCAGGTGCAGTTGGAATACACAAGTTTAGTCAGAGGATATTTTAATTTATATCAGTTCTAAGATGCAAATCCTCTAGATGCAAAAAGCAACTAAACAAGCACAGCTTTATCCATTATTAATATTTATGTGCCCAATTTTTTACATTTACCCAATTTTTGGTAAATTTATTCAACCCCTTTCCCCCCCTCTTTATCTATTAATGGGTTTAGGGTGATTTTTTTTTAAAAAAAATTTCAAACACAAGGGATAAAACCCTGCATGTTTTGTGTGGATCTGCTTTAGGATTCCTTCAGGCCACCTACCCTGTTAAGATCCTCTATTTCAGATCTGAAGTTTGTTTCTCCTTCCATCATTTCCTCCTCTTCTAATGTCCGTTCATCATCAAAGTCATGCACCAGCATATCAGCTGATGGGTCAAATTCATGGTCATCAGATGTTGCTGAACCTCCTGATGGGAAACATTTCCAACAATGTTTTTAGTTACATCACGGCCTCACAGAGCTGAATTGTTTTAGTTCTTTCTCGAGGTGACATTTGAAGCAGAATTGTGACCAGAAATTCAAATATTGTCCCTCATTCTTTTGGCTTTGCCTCATTATTCAGGGGAATTTCCTTTGTGGGGAAGAGATCGTGGCAGGAAGGACCAGGCCCTAGTTCATGTCTGGAAAATTCAATTTGTGATCATGTAACTCTTAAATAATCACAAACCTGCCTCAATGGAGTTCTACAGGGAGTAAAAAAGTCATAAAATAAAAACTCCTTTATTCTTGGGCACTTTCCTCATTTACAGCTACAAAGACAAACCAATGCCTTTTCCAAAATTTACATTAACTGAGTTTCCCAGTTATGCAGATTTTATTTCTGATTTATTTTCCCCCATTCCATTTTTTTCCCCAGTTCTTTGGTTCCATTTGGTGACAATGACAAAGAGATGAATGGATGAATGGTTTGGCAGATGTCACTCAGCAATACCTGATTTTTAATCCCAACCCTGCTCATATTTCCCCCCTTTTCTCCTGATTTTTAATTCCAATCCTGCCCATATTTCCCCCCTTTT
>VZRV01004617.1:33039-44723 GCA_013398115.1 Falcunculus frontatus
ACAGGGAGGGGCAGCTCGAAGGTTTAATTATGAAGCAATTAATTATTTCTCTGAAAGAAATAAAACCTCAAGAGGCAACAACAATCCAGCTAAAGGAACTCCTGGAAAGCTTTTCCACTCACAGGATGCCAAAACCCTTAGAAATTATTAAAAATATTTACCTGGGCTTGAAGACTCAACAGAAGGCTAAAAAAAAGAAAAGAAAGGAAATTATTTTTGCTATGTTGAACCTGTACAAATTCAATTATTCATCTGACACAGAGCAACTCACTGCAAAAAATATATATTTATAAATAATAATTAAATTTATAAATAAAGCACCAAGGTAAATATTACTTTAACTTTAGCTGTGATCTAACTCCAGGTCTAAATCTCTCTTTCCACAACCCAGGGGTATCCCAGATTCCACTGCCAGAGAGCTCCAGTTTAAGAGAAATTATCCTTCTCATTTGAAGCTGAGCACAAATTATTTCTATTTCAATTAAGGGACATGCTTTTTAGAGGAACCCCAAATCATAACAAGAATTCCTTACAAAATAAAGGAAAAATCAATTTAATCTAAATCTCCAACCCACCTGTGAGGAAAAAACAAGAAACACCATCAAGAAATATTATTTTTGAGATAGAGAAAAAAATGAGACTTCCTCAATAATCCACGTAACAGAGCCCCTCTTTGGCCCAAAATTTGGTAACCTGATATTTATAACTTCCACAAACAAATTCTTTCATAAAATCCTGCTTTCCCTTGCTTATCCCTTTGCCAATCTTTAACCTCCTGGGGGGAAATTTGCATGTCAGACATTCAAAGCTCATTTGTTTTGATAATTCAAGCAAATGTTTCAACTCTTTTCAGGCCCAGAGTGATGAAGTGTTTATTTCCAAGTCAGGAAAACTGAATTTTCCCTGTGGTCCCCCTGTCCCTGCCTCCTCCTGCAAACTCAGATATTGTTTGGCACCATGGATATTGTTATATTAATGAATATATAATGCTGTCTTCAAGGAAAAACTTGTGCTATTATTCCAAGATTTTCTAAAGGATTTTCCTTCTCCTTGCCTCCTTCTCAACTCGGCCTAGTGACGCAGCAAAGCAAAATCTAAAACTGAAAAAATTCTGTGCAATTTGAAATTCTTTTACATCAAAAGTTCTTAAAAGTGAGAAGAAAGAGACCTTCTTCGGGAAAAAATTTCATTTACACGTCTGCCTCCCTTTTGTGGGAGTCTCCAATGTATAAATGAACTCAAAATGTGTCCAAGAAAAGGAAAATACAGAATATACACTGAATTCCTTGCCAATATCCCATCCATCCCTGCCCTCTGGCACTGGGAAGCCATTCCCTGTGTCCTGTCCCTCCATCCCTTGTCCCCAGTCCCTCTCCAGCTCTCCTGGAGCCCCTTTAGGGCTCTAAGACCTCCCCAGAGAAATTCATATTAAGTGGGTAAGCACCACAAACATTTTTGCATTGTTGCACAACACCAGGGGAAGTTTTGCTAATCACTACACCCAAAAAAGTCTTTATTTGCAAAGATTATCTTAACAAATTCCAGAGTCCAGTATTACTGAGCTGGAGTAGAATATCAGGATCAGCCAGCAAGGACCGATCTCTATTCGGTGTTTTGTTTGTCTGATAAACCCAGTTAATTAATAAAATGCAATACACAATAATTAATACAAATTAACAAAGTCTTAATGTGTTTATTGCAGTGATCACTGGTTGGAAACCAAATGAATTCAATCTTCCCAGGCCAGGAAAAAAGCCATGGAAAGCCTCTCCTTTTCTGCAGGGAAAGGGCCGGAATCAGCATCCAGGTGGAGGTGAGGACATGGATTAGTGGTGGTTCTGACTGAAGGTTTGACTCAATGATCTTAAAAAGTCTTTTCCAACCTTAATTCCGTGATGAAAAATTATTCCAGAAATGACTCTGCCTTCCAAGGAACAGAGCTGGATTTAAAGGCCTGGAAAGGCCTGAGGAGAATTTATTCTGAGGGATAAAACATTTTCCTTAGTAAACAATAAATTCTGCAAATGCCATCTTAGAACTCCTCTTTCTGTTCAGCCATTAAAATGTGTTGTTACTGGGAGCCTCTAAAACAAATTAACACTTATTTTGCCAAAAAAACTCTTTCCAAAACGTTCCCTGCTTCTATGGATAATTTCTGATGTAACAGAGGAGTTTTGAGGGGGTTTCAGCTGGGAAACAGTTTATGGATTTATAAATCAGTAGTGTTAGTCCTGGCTTCCTACTGGTAATCCTTTGGGAATTTTGGCTGGTCCATGCACCAGGACCTCAGCTCCAACCTGGGAAGGGGAGCACTGGGGAAAGGCCTCAATTCAGAAGGAAAAACAGCACATAAACCATGGATAACAGGAGTTCAGGGAGCCAGGACTCCAAAATCCACCCCAAAAGCATAGCTTTGCTTTCAGCCTAGAGGAAAACAGCCTCTGGGTCTCTTCCTTTCTCCCAAGCTTTGCCAACCACATCTGCCCTGTCTGTGGATTCTCCTGCCTGCATTTCCCGGGTTTCCAGTCTGGGATGAGCTGCCAATCATTTCCTGCTTCTATTTCCAGCCTGACCCAGTGTCACATTCCAGCTCATCTTTATTAATGGCCAGCTGCTGCCAAAAGCAGTTCCCTGACCTCCCACCACCACACTCTTGTGCCCGTGCCACCCGTGCCAGGCCCAGCCCTCGGGGTGCTCCATGTGCTGGGGCAGCAGCTCCATCTCCAAGACAACTGACATCACTTTTCCAGCCTCTCCCCGAGCCAAAGGACTCCATCCCGGGCCTCTGTGAGTGCCAGACGTGCTGAAAACAGTCCTGAGCACGAGTTTGAGGCTGGACATGTGGAAAAGGGAGAGCTGGAAAACCCTTCAGTGCCAGTCTGGCAGCACAGAAGGCGAAGGAGCATCCTCTGATTGAAGAGCTGTGGGAGACAATTCCTGCAAGGCCTGGTGAGCCTGTCCCATTCCGTGCCTCCTCTGGCCAGGCTAGAACAGATGGCTTTGGGGGCATTTAGTTATGAAAATTTCCTGGCACTGGTTAAGGATCATACGGCTGCGTTGGCATCAGCAGATCCCAATTCCTAAGGGTGGCACGGCCATGGAACAGGAATTCCTGGGAAAAGGCCACCCCTGTTCTTCAGGAGCTTTTCATTTTCTGCTCAGCCATTCCCAGGGAAGCACAAAGCACAATTTTGCCTCAAGGGCACTCGTGGGAACAAAGAGCTGCTACCTATCAAAGGATAATGGGATCCAAAGCCCAGGGGAGAAAAATATGGGCTAGTGACAATACACAGGCAATACACACTCGGACTGTTCTGTGAATTGCACCATCAGCAAAGGTACCAGTGAACAGTCTGTTGTGAGCTCAGGAGAATGAAAAATCATCCATGAACTCCTAACTCATGGACAATGAGGAAAAACTCCAGTGACCAAGGATTCCTGCTGCACGAACACAGAGGAGCACATTTATTAATGCTCCAGATGAACAACTTGAAGGAAACCCCAGCTCTGAGTGGTGAAGAAAACAAACCTTGTGTAAAGAGAAAAAGGAAAGACACTGAGCCACAAACCATCAGCACTATTGGAATGCCACTGTTTTATTCCATGGGTATTTTTGGGAGTCGCAGGAAACACAGGCCTTTCCCAAGGTTAGGGACACTTGCAGCAACAACCAGCCAAAAGATCACATCCAGTACAGTTCCCAGAGTGTGGATATGGAATAGATGGGAGAGATCCTATCCCAACACATTCCCCTGGGTATGGAGAAGGAATAGATGGGAGAGATCCTATCCCAACACATTCCCCTGGGTATGGAGAAGGAATAGATGGGAGAGATCCTATCCCAACACATTCCCCTGGGTATGGAGAAGGAATAGATGGGAGAGATCCTATCCCAACACATTCCCCTGGGTATGGAGAAGGAATAGATGGGAGAGATCCTATCCCAACACATTCCCCTGGGTATGGAGAAGGAATAGATGGGAGAGATCCTATCCCAACACATTCCCCTGGGTATGGAGAAGGAATAGATGGGAGAGATCCTATCCCAACACATTCCCCTGGGTATGGAGAAGGAATAGATGGGAGAGATCCTATCCCAACACATTCCCCTGGGTATGGAGAAGGAATAGATGGGAGAGATCCTATCCCAACACATTCCCCTGGGTATGGAGAAGGAATAGATGGGAGAGATCCTATCCCAACACATTCCCCTGGGTATGGAGAAGGAATAGATGGGAGAGATCCTATCCCAACACATTCCCCTGGGTATGGAGAAGGAATAGATGGGAGAGATCCTATCCCAACACATTCCCCTGGGTATGGAGAAGGAATAGATGGGAGAGATCCTATCCCAACACATTCCCCTGGGTATGGATAAGGAATAGATGGGATAGACCCCATCCAACACATTCCTCTGGGTATGGATATGGAATAGATGGGAGAGACCCCATCCAATACATTCCTCTGGGTATGGATATGGAATAGATGAGACAAATCCCATCCAATACATTCCCCTGGGTATGGATATGGAATAAGGTATGGATATGGGTATGGAATAGATGGGACAGATCCCATCCAACACATTCCCCTGGGTATGGATATGGAACACAAGGACTGAAGTTGGCCAGTCTCCTTCAGACTCCTTTAAGCGCCAAAAGGTGCATGCAGCAGAGATGTGTCAGACATGGAAACGCCCACAGTGCTCCCCTAAAACAACTGCCTGGACTTTGGGATCTGTGTTATCCCATCATTTGGGATGGATATTAAATGATCTCACTGAAGTGGCATTGTGACAGTTCATTTAATGCAAGCAGCCTTCAGGAGACAGCAGCCTTGCACCGTTTATTCCAGGCAATTCCCAGGGCTGCAGGCTGGCAGGAGATGGCCAGGTCTTATTCCAATGCTTCAGAGCTGCCTGGAATGGACTGGGATACTCCAAAGTGTGAAAGCTGGGGAAGGAATGCACTGAGCTTTCTCTCCTTTCCCTACAGCAAAAACACCTGAACAGAAGGGACAGGACACTGCACAGTTTCACTGCTACCCACAAAACTGTTGTCTTTGCTGACACCTTTCACACTGTTTAATAGAACTGATTAATAATGAAATATATTTAAATTTGCAGAATAATCTGCAGTGGCTACAAGACAAATACACATCCTGTTCAAATTGACTCAGTTATCTTTAATAGCTCTTGAAGTGTTACATAAAACAGTTAAAAACTAGAATTGAATTTTCTTTATATTGATAGCAATATGCCTGACAAACCCATCAGTTTGTTGAGGTCTTGAACTCTGCAACAGGAGAATATCCCAAAGACAATAAACTCTCCTGTAAGTTGGGCCTGGTGAAAAGAGCTGTTTAAAATAGGGAATAACAACTTTTATTCCAGAGGGAATGTGTCCCTTTCTGTAAGAGGAAGGCTACAGTCTGAGCCTGCCCCTCTCTGTGTGTTGTGTTACAAATTAACTTGTGTTAAAATATATAAAAAGAGACATTTTTATCTTGGGGAGAAAATAGCAACATATTGAAGCAAAGGAAAAACAAAAAACCACTTCTGGTCCTCTTTTACAGCTCTCCACATGAAAACTTGCACAGCCCAAACTGCAGTGACATCCCTGAAATGGAAGCCTTTACATCCATGGATTTTTACTTTTTGAGTCTGGTGGCGAAATGAGAAACTTCCCATCCTTCCAGAAGATAAAGATCAAGTGCAATGGTTGAACTCCCAAGATCCCAAACATGAACATCAAAGCCTTGAAGCTCCTACCTCAGCAAAGGTCCCCTGGCTTGGCCATTCCCTTCTGAGACTTGATTCCTCTACAATGAGGACTTTTCCCCAGTGTTTTTCCTTGGAAGTTTTCAAGACCAGGCTGGAGACAGCCCTGAGTGAGCTTGGGAGACCTCAGAGCAAAGCCTGCTGTGAGCAGGTAGGACCAGGGACCTCCTGAGCTCCCTTCCACCCCAAATTATCTCATAATGCTGAGTTTTGAGGTTTTTGAAAGAGATGGGGGCGTTCAGCCTGGAGAAGAGACCTTAAATCTCCCCCCTGCCATGGCAGGGACACCTCCCACTGTCCCAGGCTGCTCCAAGCCCCAATGTCCAACCTGGCCTTGGGCACTGCCAGGGATCCAGGGGCAGCCACAGCTGCTCTGGGCCCCCTGTGCCAGGGCCTCCCCACCCTCCCAGGGAACAATTCCTTCCCAATATCCCATCCAAATCTACCCTCTTCCAGCTTAAAGCCATTCCCTGTGTCCTGTCCCTCCATCCCTTGTCCCCAGTCCCTCTCCAGCTCTCCTGGAGCCCCTTTAGGCTGTGGAAGGGGCTCTGAGCTGTCCAGTGGGGACAGGGAAGGACAGACAGGTGACAGTGACATCAGAGTGCCAGGACAGGGGCTGATCTCCCCTTGGATCTCTGCACTGAAGGGCTCAGGTCCATCCCAGCTGAAATCCCCTCCCAAGGGGAGCACAGAGCTCTGCATTCCTGCAGAGCAGGGGGAGCTGCAGTTCTTGGGGTGCCGAGTCACAGGAAGGGACAGGAAATTTCAGGATGGGGAAAACAGGTTCTGTCCAAAGCCCCACTCCAGAATCCCTGTGTAGGGATTCTCCCAAGGGATTAAGTCCTTGGAGAACTGCTGGTGGTCCAGGATAAGGAAGCTGCTGCAGGAAGGCAGCTGCAGCCAAGGGGAGGCTTTGGCTGACAGGAGATGATGCTCCCTGCACCTTCACCAGGAGAATTATGGAGCACAACACCTCAGGTTGAAGCACACAATTCCACACTTCCCCATTTTCTATTTAACATTCATTTCCATTACAGACTCCAGCATCTTCCTTAACTTCTTGTAATAATCTAAAATATCGTGCTAAGAAAACTGGGATTCTATGGAGTGATCATAGAATACAGAATTCCAGAATTCCAGAAGAATTCCAGAATAAAGATACAGAATTCCAGATCAGAATTCCAGAAGAAACCAGCCACAGTCATATGCCAGGCACCACAAGGAAACATTCTTATGGACAATTTGTGACGTGAATGGATTAGGAGGGAAATATTAATGCAGCCTGGGGCTTCTGGCCAAGAAAAGGCTCAAAAAGAAACAACTTTACAACAATTCCAGCTTCTGCCTAAATCCCTCTGCTGCTTTAGGAAGGACGTGAAGTCCTGAGTTGGAAGCCCACAAACATCAGTATTTTATCACATGCAAAAAATGTCCACAAATCTCTTCTATTATGACAAAATAACCCAAGAGCCACCCTCTTTCTAAGATCAGAAATGCAGAGTGCCATTGCATTCCCTGCAAGTCTCCAGTGCTTTCCCTTGAGGGAAATACAATCAGTGCCTATAACCAACCATTTTGGGGTTTATTCCCTCACCAAGGAAGGGAAAAACCAGAATTCACAGCTCTCCATTAGGTTCACCGATACCTCACTGGAGTATTCTACAAACACGCTCAAAATGACACAAAAAACCCCAATTAGTTACAGCTAAGATCAAACCAGGAAAAATATGATTGACTGATGTCAATGTCTGATTTTAATCATGATTTAGATGAGTAGGAAACCCGGATTTAATCTATTTTGACCTTGCTCTGTATCCAGGAGCTACTCAAAAACTCTGACTGTTCAAACACCTCAATTTGCAAACACATCAGTGACTGTGTGAACTTTACTACTGCTTCCTACTACACCTTAGTTCAATAAAAATACTAAGAATGTAAAAAGGTTACTAAGAACAGTTATCAGATCACGTATTATTTCAGCACTCTATCCTGAAGGTGTTTCAAAATAGAAATCAGAAAGTAATTTTCAAAATAAGAAAACAGAATTCAGTGACATTCCCAAAGTTTAAAATTATTCAGCTGAAAGAAGCAGAACATTGAGAAAAAGAGAATTTTTCCCAGACAACAGGCATTTATAGATGACTTCCTAAAGCACACAATGTTGATAAACTGATTTTTGGTGGAAAACAACTAAACTTTCAGAAACTCAAACAACATTAAAGTAGACTCAAAGAAATTAGGTTGAGGCATTTAATTGTCCACTGACACCCCAAGAGAACTGGTCCTGCTCCAAACAGCTCCTGCTTCTTCCCATACTATCCCAACACCCTAAAATGCCAATCCAGATTTTTAACCCCCCAGAAATTCAGTCTGCAGAAGCAAAATTTTAAGTTCTTATTTCAGCAAGTCAGGAAATTGAAGAACCTGAGTGATGGGTGAGAAACACAAGGAGCTGCTCAGCTGCGGGGAAGGGAATCACGGAATCCTTTAGGTCAGAAAACATCTCCAAGACCATTGGGTCCAACCATTCCCAGCACTGCCAAGGCCACCACTGCCCCGTGTCCCCAAGTGCCACATCCACAGGGCTTTAAATCCTGCCAGGGATGGGGACTCACCCCTGCCCTGGGCAGCTGTGCCAGGGCTGGAAAACCTTTCCAAGAGGGAATTTTCCCAATATCCAACCTGCCCCTCCCCTGGCCCAGCCTGAGGCCGTTCCCTCTCCTCCTGTCCCTGTTCCCTGGGAGCAGAGCCCGACCCCCCCCGGCTGCCCCCTCCTGTCAGGGAGCTGTGCAGAGCCACAAGGTCCCCCCTGAGCCTCCTGGGGCTCTGCTGATCCCCAGGGCTGCTCCTGCTGCCCCATTCCAGCTCCAGTTCCTCTGGGATCTTTCTCTCGGCTGACAGAACTGCTTCTCCTGCAGGAAGCTTTTAGGTTCTCAGCCAGAGATGGATCAACTCATGGAAGTTGAGGGGTATTTACACAAAAGCAGCAGGAGGAGCAGGATCTCCCCTTTCAGGACCAGAATTAAACCAGCTTGCAGTTAATTCCAAGCTATGCCAACCAAAAGTCAGGGATATTTTGTCCCCAATGCTCCTGCCTCACCTCTGACCACACATGACCATCCTCTTTTCCCATGCATCAACCCTGGTACTCCTCCGGCTGGAATGAAGAATAACGAAAAACCCCAAATCCTCATCTTTTCCCCTTTAGTTTTCCATGTTCAGTATCCTGGCAAGTGCCTGTAGCAACCTGATGGGTGCATCCCTTCATGGAACAAAAGGAACAGCAGGAATTCAGCACTTCTGGAAATTACAGCAGGTATTGAGCTGCCTCTGTTCAACACAAAAGTCTGACCCCAGCTCTTCCAGTTTTGGGATCAGAAGATCTCATTCTCTCACTTACATTTCACTCCAACATTATAAAGGCTGAATTAACAAAAAACATTCTCTTTCAGCTGCTAATCAAGCTTTTCAGCCCCAATCTTTTCTTCTCAGGAGGCATTAAAATACTTATTTTGGAGAAAATCTGTGTGTATCAGCATTCCCTCCACCAAAACCACCCCGTAAGCAGCTTAATGCAGGATATTGTAACGCTCACAAAGCTTCAGCTGATCTTAAGTTAGAGATATTTTCTTTCCAGTTTATGCCTGGAACAAACTTCTCACATGCTGGAATATGAGGAATCACGTCAAAGTAAAAAGAACCCTAACACAGGTTATTAATCCCAAATTTAATATATATTCAAACTCTTTTTTTTTTTTTCTTTGTCTGTCCTGTATTCAAATTGCTTCTGCAAAAGTGAAGCAGCACTTCTGGTGAATTTAGTTTCACTTTCTGGCCTCCCTCACCGACTACCCAGCCTCAGCCCTGCCTTCTGAAGAGCCTTCCTGTCCAACTCAACAAGTTTCAGAGTTATACTTGGCTTTGAGGTTTGTGTCTGTAGCTGATTCTCTCCAACACAACATTTTAGGATCGTTCCTGAGTGAAGGATGAGCTCCCGTGCATCCCTTCAGAACAGTCAGCACAAGATTTTCCACTGGGAGAGAAGGATGGGAAAGAGGGCAAGAAGCACATCAGTCTTAGACCTTCCCATCCATATTTGGATCATCTGCAGCTCCTCCAGGCAGGTGGTTGACACCAGAGCTACGAGGAAATGCCATGCTAAGGAGAATTCCCACTCTGTTCCCTATATATTTCCTAAAATCATAGAACCCTGGAATGGTTTGGGCTGGAAGAAACCCTAAAACCATCCAGTTCCAACTCCTCTTGAGCTGGGAACTGTATCCAGGACATTGCTCCTGGTTAAATCACTCAGAGTATTAATTTTTTTCACACTGTTACTGTTTCTCCATGCAGATGCAACAGCTGTCTGCACAACTCAGTGGCAGGGAACAAACTCCAGGTGCTGCTGCTCCTAAACTCATCCACAGGTGGATCAAATGCTCTTCCTGCCCCTTCACCTCATAGAGAGACGCCAAAACACGACAAGGAATTCACCTTCAAGAAAGCAAAGACGAAAAACCCCGTTCCTCTCTGAGTGTGATATCAAGACTGATACACAGCAAAGGCCTCACCCACTGGAACAACATCCAAGAAGGGAAAAGCCAAACGTGGCCAGCTCCACATCCCAGTGGGATTTCACTGCCCTGGGCAGCACAAACCCCCAGCCCTCGGTGCTGTCACTGCTGTGACGTCAATGTGAGGATGTGACACCGAGGAGGAAGTTACACACAGCTCAACCCCACAGGACACAGAGCCGGAATATCGAGATTTATCACACGATATTGGGGTTAATTAACACAAAATGAACAAAACGGACAAAAACTCGAGCTGAAGATCACCCAAAAAATCCTCTGATGCCCAGAGCACAGGCCCCACTGTCTCTGCAGGTTTGTAGACAGCAGGAGTTTAATAGCCACATTTTTTGGAATCGCTCAGGGATCAGACCTGGGAGTCCCTCTCGAGATACAAAACCACACAGGCAGGTTCTTATAACTCCCAAGATTAGCTCAGGACGTGTTGTCCCAACAACAGGAAGACTGCTCCATTAAAGTTTTGGTTCGGGAGGAAAGGATAAAATAATTTAAGGAAAAATCCGCGTATATTCAGGAATTTCAAGGGAAGAAGCTTCATCCGTAAAATCTTCTAATCCTGACACTTCCAGCTCGCCCTGGAAGCAACACCTGCCCAACAAATTTTACTTTTCCTATCCATACTTCTCAATTTTTCATTTCCAACACATCTGTCAACACTGCTGGAGCACCAAACAGCCTCGAGGCTGAGATCTGGGGATAATTCGGGGAAAACTTAATGGAATATCCATTCATCAGCCCTAATTCCCCTCCTAAAAGAGGAAGAGCCGATCCTATCGGGATGGGCAAATCCAACCCCCACCAACCCACCACTGCGATAAAGAGGCTTTTTAAAAATTTCCCCATCATTTCCATATTCTATCCCCATCCTATTCCACAACACAACTCCCATTATCCCCAAATAACCCCCCCCCCACACTCCTCGCAAATCCTAAGAATTCCTGCGTTTTCCACGAAAAACCTCTCCCTCCCAGGACACCGCGCTACCTTTTAAGCAATTCCCCTTTGTCTTAACGACTACAAAAAGCTATTTAAAGCAAATAAAGCGATGTTTTAGCATATCTGCTCCTATAAAAAACCGGGAGGCGCCGCGCTCGGTCCCGCCCGTTCCCCTCAGGGGCCTTCAGCCCCCCCGGGACGGCCCCAAACGNCGCTACCCGCGGGCCTCCGGTCCCCACAACAAACTTACGGCCCCGCGCAACAAGTTCCCGGCCAAGCCCCCGCCGCTCTCACCTCAGCCATGATCGCTGGGATTCCCGGGAAAGGGTCACATCGCCGGGAAGCGCCGCCAGATCCCGGTGGGAGCGGCGGGGGGGGCC